>JAVTVY010054760.1:0-30047 GCA_036873755.1 Hanleya hanleyi | reverse complement strand
GCACACCGTGAATACCCCAATTCGATGGGCTGATTGTTCGATCGCTGATTGGTTCTTTTTCTCGACCGCTGATTGGCTCTTTTTCTCGACCGCTGATTGGTCCAAATGGAACTGCCCATCTTTCCCAGGTTCATCTAGAATCCCCTAGAATCTAGAATTTTTTATTGTGCTCAAGCTCTGACTATAGCGATACCGCAACATTGTCTCATTGGACATTGGACCGTCTGACCTGGAGGTTACCCTTTGACCTTTTGACCCGCGTCCGCGCGCGCGCGCGCGCACTACCGGGGATGACGCGGGATGACGCGCGCGCGCGCTGCGGGGCGCTGGGGCGGGAAAACACCCCGGCGGTTGAACATTGCAACTCTTGTATGTTTGGAGGTAGTGTTTAGTGAAAACCCGGAAGTGACGTTACAACCCACGTCACCTGCGTATATACTCCTGTAAAATAGAGCCAATTTTATTTCTTTGGAAGGGACAAGGTGAATTGCGCTTTTTATACTACTAAACTGTGATGTAGATTACATCTTACATAGGCCTTAAGGCCGTGATATGCCTATGAAGTATTCTGGGGCATGGTCAATACTTTCCAATTTTCCCTTCGTCTACTACTCGCCGATTTTTTTGATTTTTTATTATTTATTTATTTATTTATTTATTTATTTATTTATTTCCTCGAGAGCTTTAAAATAAGACCTCACTCTACCCCATCGGGCCACTAGTGCTCCAACATGTCCAACCCGTATGGATTGATACATACCAATATCCCAGTATATGAGTGTATATGGGTCTATATGGATCTATATACAAGCCTACGCGGTACTTTCAAATTTTTTTCCATCGTATTCTACATGATCAACCTCATAGCTCATAGTAAAAGCCATAAAAAACCCGATCACCCCTATACCCATTCAGGCTAAATATAGCGGACATGATCTTCGAATTGGTCTAGTCCGAGTTGTCTCCCTTGCACCAAAGCGAATAGATGGCGCTGTGGTTTGAACGACTTTATTATCCGGGGAAATTTTGGTGTTCAGTAGCCATTTTGTGTTTTCTGAGCGGGAGAACATTCTCTGTTGCAGTGTATAACGGAACTTTGTTCCATTTCGGTATCCGCTGAGATGAATAATGTGATCTGCATCATGCATCGCCTGCATGTCACACGTAGACTGAAATTGAGGGAGTGTGCTGTGTTCCAGCGGACGCATCAATTTGTGTGATATCCGACAGGAAACGTGAAAATTGATATTCTTTCACAGATTTCGAAGTGTATAGGCCTACAGTTCTGGTGAGAATGAACGCAGCCTTTATGATCAGCGATTGAACGATAATGTAGGCCACCGAACAGGTTTTGTGGAATCAACATTGTGTAACGACTGGAGGGATTTTATCGGACATGTGCAGTACGGAACGCTTATCGTGGCAGTCCGTATAATTTGTCAATTTTTGTGTTTGGCACGACAACAGTGAAAGCTGATGGATGAAATTCTACTCCACGGGGAACGGTAACGAATGAATGGAATATCTTACCAAACTCTCAGGTAGGATGTGGGTTTCAGGAGTTCACCGGGTGTGACAATTTCTTTATAATGATTTGTGATAAAAGCGGGTAAAACCTAATGTCAAAATCTCCTTGAAGGTCACGGAGATGACGATTTATTGCTGATCAGCTGATTTCCAGGACAGACAGACATTATTTCGGCTCTTTTCTCTTCGAAATTCTTGTAATTTGCTCAATACAAATAAATATTTAAATTGACTCTGAATTTTCTGTTGGCATTATTTCAGCAATATTATGCACTAAAATCTGATGATTCGAAATAAAACTAGGAAATTTTAATGCTTGGGCGATGGTAACACAGCACTATACAGTGGGCCTTCTTTGTCTTTATCTTGTGGTTTCAACAACGACTGTCATTTTTCAATACCTCCGGAATCATAGGAGGCATTTGAATCGGTTCCATCTTCTGTCGTCTCTGGTTCTGGGGATTTTAACATGGTTTGTAACATCTCGTCTATATCATCAAAACTTTGGTATACATCTGGAGTAACATCCGGTGTGGTTGTTGTCAAGGCGAAGAAATTATCCAGCGGCGATGTTTCTGGAGGATGTTGACAATGAGTTGGTGCAGGGTAGTTCTGGGGTTCAGGTAAAGGTGAGAATAAGTGGTTGATTATATCATCTAATGGGGGTTCATCGTGTACCAAATTCATGATACTGTCGAAGCGTTGTACTTGATTATCATGATTTGTGAACAAATCTGATGTGTTGTCAATATCCATGAGTTGTGTCAAGGGTGAATCCATGACTGGGCACTCAGATTAATTGTGAATAATTAAAAAAAATGTGGTATTTATAGTGTAAGACACGTGCGCACGCGCAGCGAAAACACTCTGGTTGTATCGTGTGCTACGCTGCTGAAGAAAAAATATATGTGTGTTTGTTTAACAATTATAAACAGCTTTTCATTTTACAATAAATATCAGGGCACCTGTAAATTTTATTACAAGTTAAACTCAGGCAATTCATTAGTGTTATATTTAAAAATTTAACAACCTAACGCTAGAATATATGATTATTTTATTAATTTTTAGGCATTTTAAAAATCATAAAGTTAGTGTACGGTAGTCTAAAACCCAGGTACATTGGAAATAATTTAATTTTCCTGGCTAAAAAGAAAAATACGTGTACACTATGGATTAGTCTTATCATAATTCCGAGAAAATTGTAACGGATTTATGGAAAAAAATAGGAAATTTTTATGCTTGAACAATGATAACAAACACACTCATATACAGTGAGCATAGCTTGCACTCATTCACACTTGGCGGCCATGCATATCTTGTACTCATTGACACTTGGCGGCCATCTTGTCCCACCTCCCACATCTTGCACTGACTGACACTTGGCGGCCATCTTGTACCCACCTCCCACATCTTGCACTGACTCACACTGGCGGCCATCTTGTACCCACCTCCCACAGCCCACTAAAAGTATAAATACGTGTATATTGTGACATTTATTCACCCATACAATCATGAATTCAACAAGACGTGCGCTGTTTACACATCACCCCGCTAGGGACCCGAGAAATGCAGCTACAGAACACAGAGAGCTGGTTAGCGTTCAGGAAAATGATGGAATGATGGTAACCACCAGTTTTCAAAGGGAATTGGAAAACGAAACAACCATCTTAACACGCAGTACAGAAGAATTAGAAGAACTGCGGCGAACTGTGGAAGAAAATGCACAATTGGAAAGACTAAGGGATGAACATGACGCAGAAATAAGCACGATGGAAACCATACAAGAACCTGATAATGACTCAACTGATGAGGAACTACAAGATGAACTGCCATGGTTAAATAGTAGACGTGGGCCAACGACAACGCCTGGTGAAATTCCAATGATTTCAACTACCGCCGAAACTCCACCACAACAATGCTCTGGGTGTGAAGCCCAGGTAACCCGCCTGAACAACTTGATTAATGGACTGAAAGAAGACCTGATTAAAATGGACGAGGAGATTCACAGACAATACGAACAACTGGATAAAGAGCAGAAAATATCACGCTGTAGCATATGTACAGATGCCGAAAGCGAATTTGCTGTTTTACCATGCGGTCATTTATGCCTATGTGCGGGTTGTTGGGTGACACTGACGTGTGTAGGAGACATGTGCCATTGCACTGAGGCCGGCGAGAACCATCTGAAAATAAAATGTCCAATTTGCCGGAAACATGTAGGAGGGATAAAGAAAATCTACCGTGCCTAAGTGTGGTGGTGGTGTAACACTAACGGCCCTTTTCAGGGCCAACCATCTTCCCCGGAAAGAGGAAACTTCTAAAAGCACAAAAATTAACATCAGACCCCATCATTGTTATCCCCAAAGAAAAAAAATTCAATTTTTTCAATTTTTTAACAATTAAATATTGAAAAAACGGAAAAAGGGGAATTAGAAGGGGGGGACAAGGGGGAGGGAAGGTTGATGGAACAGCCAAAATTTTTTTTTATTTTAAAAACAAGGAAAAAAAGATTCATGGAGCCAAAAAAAATCTTTTTCATTTTATATGTTTTTTTAACAATTAAATATTGAAAACAAGGCAGGAAAAAAGGGGGCGGGGTCGGGAGGAGGGAAGGTTGATGGAACAGCCAATCTAGGGAAGCCCCTAATGGGCCAATGAGGTCGAGTGAGGTATCAAATTGAAGCTTAGGTGAAGGGGCATCTGATGCACTGGGTATGGGATTGAACTATCACCCTTCTGCGCATGCGCGGCAGTGAAGGGGTATAAAAACAGCCTTTTTGGAGCTGGGGAAGCCTCTACTGGACCGATGGGGTATTTGCATGCGCACAATCACCCTAATTCAACCCCATACTCAGTCCATCAGATGCTCCTTCACCTAAGCTTCAATTTGATACCTCACTCGACCCTCTACCTGCAAAAAAATTTTTTTAGCTGCTTCAGGAGTGTATAAATACACTCTTTTTTAATTTGGAGGTAGTGGGTCGAGAGAGGTATCAAATTAAAGCTTAGGTGAAGGAGCATGTGATGCACTGAGTATGGGGTTGAATTAGAGTGATTCTGCGCATGCGCGGCCCCCTAAAGGTGTGAAAATATACGTTTTGGCATTTAGGGAAGCCCCTAATGCACCAATGGGATGGAGTGAGGTATCAAAGTGAAGCATTCATGAAGGACGATGTAATGGACTGGGTGTGAGAAAAATGATGATGACGTCATGACTAGGGGCTCAGGTGGATGAAAACTGCTACGGAGTAATAGTCTGTTAAATTTGCACTGGTAAAATCGAAAAAAGTAATAGGGATGGCCACAGCTGATACAAGTAGGCTGGATGACTGACAGGCAGGCTGGCTGGCTGGCTGATGAAGTCAGGTCAGGTAAGTCAGATTGAATACACCCTTTCCCTAAAAATCAACTCCTTTTATACATTTTACTACTAGCGGCCATCTTGTACCCACCTCCCACATCTTCCACTGGCGGCCATCTTGTACCCACCTCCCACATCTTCCACTGGCGGCCATCTTGTACCCACCTCCCACATGGCGGCCATCTTGTACCCACCTCCCACATGGCGGCCATCTTGTACCCACCTCCCACATGGCGGCCATCTTGTACCCACCTCCCACATCTTGCACTGACTGACACTGGCGGCCATCTTGTCCCACCTCCCACATCTTGCACTGACTGACACTTGGCGGCCATCTTGTCCCACCTCCCACATTTGTACCCACCTCCCACATTTGTACCCACCTCCCACATTTGTACCCACCTCCCACATTTGTACCCACCTCCCACATTTGTCCCCACCTCCCACATTTGTACCCACCTCCCACATTTGTACCCACCTCCCACATTTGTACCCACCTCCCACATTTGTACCCACCTCCCACATGGCGGCCATCTTGTACCCACCTCCCACACATCACGCATGCGCACACCGCCCCAATACCGCCCCATTTTTTTTCTGCGCACACTTATGACGTCACACAAGGTTCTGCGCATGCGCAGTGAGGCGCTATCTCATCAATTTAGCCTTTATATACTGGCGGCCATCTTGTACCCACCTCCCACATGGCGGCCATCTTGTACCCACCTCCCACATGGCGGCCATCTTGTACCCACCTCCCACATGGCGGCCATCTTGTACCCACCTCCCACATGGCGGCCATCTTGTACCCACCCCCCACATGGCGGCCATCTTGTACCCACCTCCCACACATCACGCATGCGCACACCGCCCCAATACCGCCCCATTTTACACACTTATGACGTCACACAAGGTTCTGCGCATGCGCAGTGAGGCGCTATTTCGCCAATTTACGCCTTGTATACTACTAATGACATTCATTTTCGGCCAAACCTGGTAGATCTATCGAATCTGGATGAAGTATAGAAATTCCTGCATGAGGCCAGCATGGTTGCGTATCCAAGTTTTATTTGGATTTAGGAGTTTGGATTTTCCACATGTAGTCACAAAGTTGAAGAGAGAAATGGTCAAACCTGAACCTGTGAAATTAAGAGGCAATTTAGCAAAGCTCCGCGTCTTACTACCAAGAAAGAGTTAGCTCATTTTTAGACTTGGCCGGCTAATACCGGAAATTCATCCCCAATCTATGGTGATTCACAGCCCTGCTTTCAGACCTGATGGCTAAGGGCCTAACAATGTTGTGGGAGATTTGAGCCTAGAAAACGCCTTTCTTTCTCTGAAGAGAAGCCTCTCTGGATCGCCGATTATGCGATTATGTCTTTGAAAATGCATAAATCTGATATTTCATATGTTGGAATTGGGGCAATTCTTTAAAGGTGAAATGCAAAGGTTTTTAGATCTTTCTTTTTATGCTCTCCGTGGGTTAGCTAATGTTGTAACTATCAGTCTGTTTACTTCGTTTGGTTTTATTTGAAGTATTTTGTTTCCTAGTAGCTTTAGAGAAGTGCACCAAAATTGGTATCTCAAATCCCGCCAGTTTTAGAAATGAAATCCACATCGCTTATCTGCCCTTGTTTGACGCTGGGTTGTGACGTAGACTGGATACCCGTCTCTATTAATAACGTTGGGATACATAGAGACTGGCCCCGGGTCCTGTGACCTTCGCCTTGGCGGCGACGTCATATCCCATAATGCCTCTCGTGACGTTGATCCGTAAATGTTATAACACACGTGCGAGCCTTACGAGAAAAACATGAAATGAATTCCTCTGTATTCGGAAAGAACATTCGGAAATGAAAAGGCACAAGATATATTGTCTGCTGTAGAATGCAAGGGCAATCTCCATTTATAAACTAAAAGATGTACTATTAGTATATGATCACGGATATACGACAGACAAATACATGGTCATAATAAAGTGACATTACTGTGGCTATGGGGTTACAAATAAAAAAGGAATTGATTCGACTTCTAGGCTCATAAAAATATTCGTTTATCATATTTTTAATATATGTTTTCCTACAATGTCGGGAACATGTTCATTCGAGTAACGTGTGCTAACAAGACATGGAAAGTCAATCTGATTCCCCAAGACGATGTCAATATAGAGTTTTTGACCATTATCGTGTTATATTCACGATCCTATACTACATTCATGATCCTATAATACAAGAAACATGGGGAATGTATTTAGATTTAAAATTAATCGATGAACTATCACTGTGAGTGTGACCAAATCTACGTGTCGCCATCTCGCGGAAAATTCCCCGCCGGTGAATCGACACAGGTATCTTTTGCAGTAATGTGTTCGCCATACGAGGAAATCTTCATTATATATTTCCGAAATGAGCATCTTCTCAAGATAGAAGAAATACCAGAATTAAAATCGGATACAGATAAGGCGAATCTTCCAAATCAAGTGATCAATTTGCCAGCCGTTGTGATTTATTGGGCGCTGCAATTCATTAACAGAAAGCATTCCCGGTTCTATTCCGATATTATCCTTTTTAGGGTTATGGTTATTCTTAAATGGTTATTAATGCCTCACCTCTGAGGTCAATTTCTTCTCAGATATCCGAAATGACTTAACTGTAACTTTAATGCAGAAGTGAGCGTATGCAACCGAAACTGCGAATTACATACCGGTACTGGCAAATGTAACCGTTGGATCGCCGATTACATTTTGCAGAATGCAAACGCGATTATATGTTTCTTTACCTGGAGACAAAATGTTTGCCTACACGTGTGAAAAAAAAAACAATTCCAACTTTAGTTCTCGTTTTCAAGGTTTCATGGCTGAAAGTACGTTCATAAAGTTAGACCGCGGTTCGCAGTTCATTATTCGAGGAGACCAGCAATTATTTTCTCAGATATGGAAATCTGTAATTTTTTTATTTTTTTTATTATGAGTACTTTGAACTCCAAACTCTGTATAGCAAGAGAGAATTCATGCTCTATATCTTTGCATATTCATATCCTAAATCTAACGCCAGGGGGCGCTGTTATGAGTCGCTGAATGAAATCCAAACTGCAGGCACTCCGTCTGTATCATCTATGGCAATTTCTAAATAACCATAATGCTAAATGGACATATTTCGCAAAATATTGGATAGGTCTTCACGTACGTGCATTAAAACCATAGTTCGCTTCTAATTTACTTCCGCATTCGAATATATTCCTCCATTTTATGTTACCGTATTACAATCTTTCAGACGTTTCTCCAAGCTATATATATGAAGAGAAGTTATTAGCCTATCTCGCATAGCACCAACAAATATAACAATCCAGTATGCGAGGGCCACCTGAAACAACCGACCAATCAAAATTTAGCTTTTCCACAATGGAAATATAAAACAAGCTTAAGGGTGAAATTTATTCACAACCAAATTCCCATAGCCGGGTGAATTGCTCTTGTCAGGTGGACCTTCATGCTCTTCAAGCTAATCTGATAAAATGAACTTAATACCATCTTTTTGTGGAATAAAAACTGGCCATGGCTTTATTCACGCAAGCGACAAGATTGCCAAAATTTCATAACTGGCATACGATCTGACAATATACATCAATTGTATAAACTACGCCAAATACATACAAATTACTGGTAACAGGAATTTTCTCGTGTGTGCGTGCTTCCTGCTATGGTTTACCCGTCCAAGTGAACTGTGCGAGTCTCGTGGTCCAGCTTACATCAACGCATGCGGGGAAGCAACCAATCATCGACCAAATGGACTTACAGTGGCTCATCTCTTGTCGTCGTGGTCAAAGGGAGATCAGCCGAGTAATACAATTAACGATTATCTCCCTTGCATTATAGAATGATTTATCAAATGTACCCTTACAATACAGAAATTACAACTATTGCTCGCATCCTAATAATGGAAATTAATGATGAGGCATTAATTTTATATATATTTGATGTTGGCGTATAGTGAATGATGTTACCACTGTTCTCATATACCGAGACAAACACTCAGGCTAACCTCTGTCGAGATTTGATTTGACTGCATTCATGCAGATGATTTCCAACTTGTGAATTTCAAAATTATATTTATTATCATCTGCGCGAACCCAGTCAAATCAAATCTCAAAAGAGATGTCCCTTGGCTTCTTTGCTTCGATGCACAATTAAAGTGGGTGGACCTAGCGCTAGAGTGGTTTTACAACTGATATGGAACTGGACGTGTGAATGATTATTACTGACAGGATGTGGTCATTTATTTACCCGAGTCTTGTGGAAGAGAAAGTGCAACAACAGTGATGCTTATTTATATTTATCACAAAAAAATACGAGTTCGTAGGGTTACAGAAAACACAAAATTCATTTTGAATGACTGTATGTCCTATAAATAACTGGGAAGCACTTGCATGTCACATAATTTTTATTCTCTCTATTGAAGTTAGTTCCAGCATAATAAGTGGTGGATTTGGATGAAAAGCTGAAGAAAACAATTAAGAGAAAAAAATACCCCAGGATGTCATATTACACTGCTTCACATTGTTTTGGCCTAATATTTAAGTCATTTTAGACTTTCAAGGTTCGGGTTTAAAAGCATTTGGAGGCAATGGATTGCTACACACATAAAATTAGAGAATAGTCCGTCAAATGGAATATTACCGGCACTCTCTATCCCACATTTCAAAGTCTATTTATGTTCATGGTACTGTAGAGAAAAAACATGTGACTCCACATTCATTGGAAGCCAGTCCATGGATCAAGTCCGTCTGATTCACAATCAGTCCATGTTATACTCCCCTCAGTTCAAATATTAAAGATTCAGTTATTTTAATATTTTGGATGTGTTCCCTGTATCATTTCATATATGAAGGCCTGTATCATTCAGTACGGTACTCTGTTGTTTCTCAAAAAATCATAATGTAAGAGTTAATATGTCCACATTGAAGAGAGCATGGGTCTGCATTTTCAAAATGTCTTCTTTTATTTCTGTTTCTCTTCGCTTCTGGTATTTCAATCTTCAAGCTGTGGAACAAAACAAATGTAAGTTATGATATATCTGAAAAATCTTAACTGACCCATAGAATCACATCAACCTAGCAACTATACTTTATTCTACCTTTTAAAGAGCCATTTTTTCCACTGAAGTCATCTGAATGTCTAATTCACAATTGTCCATATAAGTTGCAGTGAACCCTAGCTACCGTTTCCCAATGTATACAATTACAAATTCATCTGACATGTCTGAAGGGTTCAAGGTACATATAATCTGACAGTCCAAAGAACCCTAAAGTCACCATATGAAGACAATTTGATCACTTACATTCTATTTGGCCATGTATAGGTAAACTTGTTTGTTCCCCAGCAATATGTAAGCTTAAACAATACTAACTATGCACTGAATAAGATATAATTATTTTTAGCGCATAACTAGTATACTAGAATTATATACCAAGGAAAAGAGATTATTTTCATCAACTTGGGAGATACATGTATCCCAGAGAAATTGTAAATAGTTCAACCAGACTTGGAAGGCTCTGGTGAAATGAGTGATGAATGTTAATTAATATGGATGTAAAACAATTTTTTTTTTTACAAACATGCTACATAAATGATAATTGATTTTTTGCTAAATTACCCAAATTTTGCTTGTGATGATAGCTTACATATATCTTCTACATTGAATTCTTCAACATATTTTGAGACTGAAGCTGTCATTTTCTTGTTTTGTGAAATATAATCTGTCCATGGGGTGAGAAAATTTAACTCGTAAATCTTAAAGATTTTTACCTCATGAACCGATTACTTTTCTTGCAATAAGAAAATGACATTTAATGTCCTAGAATATTTTTAAAAAATCAGAATTAGTGATTCTAATACATTAAATATTGAAGGTAAATCTGGAAGCTAGCACCGTAAATAACTTTGGGGTAATTAGTTAGATATTAAAGACTACGTATTTGTCCACTTATGTCTTATGAAATTACAAGAAAATATATTTATTTCTAGAAACACATCAAATTCTAGAATAAGCTTACACATCTTTCCATATTTAATATCTACATGTAAAAACACAGTTTTTTTTTGTTTTTAGAAAACCATTCTTTGATGTGTAGTTATACATTTGTTCAGTGCCACCCACTGAATAAATAATAAACTCATCTTAAGCAATTGCTAATTAAAATTAGAATGTATCTTACTTTCAACTCCTCCACATATATGACAGCCAGTGTTCAGGTTTGAACTTTCCCTCCAAACTCAATGGTGGTTTTAGGTTCTGCAACATGAGAGCAAGAGTACACATGATTTGTGTATTAAAGGACAGGTTCAATTTTGATTTGTTTGCGCTAATGACATAATGTTTATAAAATACCTTTCATATTGCACATGGCGATATGATGTGTAAAATGAAAGTTTATTACACGAGAAACCGTTCAGTATATGATGTAGGTATCAAAATGTAGTACATGTATCATTTTCCACACAGCAAAACTACCATTCTTAGTTGATGTGATCTTAAAAAGTAATTGGATCAGCTTGATTCTGTTTATACATGTATAATGGGAAATCATGGCCTCAAACTTTAACAAGCACATTTTTTGTTATAGCCATTGAACTAATTTACATATTCCGTATACAGTATCGCTGAATTTTTATCCAAGGTAAACTTAGTCTGCAAAATCATATATCTTGATATCATCTATCAAGGCCCAAAGAATTCATCATTGCCAATGCCTGAGACAAATTCAGATCATAAAACTATTACATATTTGTATATTTGTGTTTGTATATATTGCGCACAGAGAGGCCTCATTTGAAACAAAGAAATTAGATCTCTGGAAAACTAGGTGATTTTAGACTTCCTCATTAGAATTATTAGATATGATAATTAAAAACATTCATCTTTTGTTACTTCACCTTAATAAGCCGATTCGATCATCAAAACGTTGGACTGTGGCGTTGCCTCAAACAAATCGGCATCACAAGTCACTGTAAATTTAAATGAAATAATTTAATTTCTTCACAGATTAATATGTGAATCACAAAACCCTGAAATAAAATCAAAATATTGAAATTTGTGTGTGGAGGGGGGGGGGGAGGAGGGGGCTGGAGTAATTGGAGCTAATTGTTGATGTAATTTTAATTTACTGAATATATATAGGCCCTAAATAGGCAGTAAAAAATATATGAATATGAATAATATAATATATAAACGGTTGCAATCCGATTTTGGGTGAAATATTTTAACAGAATGACGACTGACAATGTGAATATCAACACTAGCCAAGTTGACATGGCTTCGTACGTTCCTACTACGCCATGAGTCCTCTCATTGAACTTACATGTACACTCCGGGATCACACGGCTCCAGGAGTCGTTCGGCTCTATCCGGCAATAAATCAACCCCTCCCAACTCTCTGTCTATTGTTTTTATCGAGTTCGGCAATCAGTTTGATTGCCGTGAAGAGCTCGTCCGTCTGCAATCAATCTTCAAACATCAACGGTCGTTTGAATTCCTTGTCTCTGCCGCCATGTTATTCATACGGGTCACGTGATCGGCACGCTACGATATGGCCGCGACAAAACTGCCCGGCGGAACAAACCCGTTCAAATCAGCTGTCAAAATGCGCACGTGGATTCTCAAAAGATTGTTACCAAACATGATTATGTATTAGCTAAAGTTAACTGTATTTGTTAATTTTGAGAGTTTATTTCCTCAGTAATACTGTAATACTATACATTTTATTTTTGTTTAAAAGTGAAATATTGTAAACATTCTAAAGCTATTTATGTTAAAGAGGTCATGTTAAACAATTGAACATTCTACAGTATGCATATAGGTTGATCTTAAAGATGATATCATGTTAAATAAATTATTTGGTGCATGTACCTGTTTGGTACTGCGGCTGTGACATTCACAGCTGCAATTGAAAACAATCGGAGAATTTCGTCTTTCATTTTTTGTGTACATGTGGCAGTTAGGAACAGAAAGGCAGCATCTTTCATAACTGGGCGCTACCAAGTTATCAACAGATAATCTTTCCTGAAGCTTTCTCCCCTGAAAAAGAAGACATGAAATATTGAACATATTGATAATAAGATAAAATATAAGCTTCATTTTTTTCAACTTGAGCATGTACTTTTAAGTTAACTTGACTGTGAATGTAATCCATTTGGTACCATTGGATGACACAATGCACTTCATCGATAGCCACCATGCACACCATCTTTCTGAAAGTCATCTGTCTCAGTACTTCACTCCACGTTTCTGTATTTACAGCTTCAGGGGAGATAAACACCACTGAGTACTGACCCATCTTGATACCTTGAAAGAGACAATAACACATATATACAATGTTAATGGTCTATCTGTCCTGTAAGCTTACATGTCAGGCTCATCAGATACGGATAACCATATAGTCTGTCTGGGTGAGAGTCTAGACAGGAGGCTTTTCAGTAATGTAATGACCTGAACAATAACTTGCATCAAAGTTAATATGATATGGTTTACTATTTATATATTCATATAATTCAAGTAAATTCGGTTCAAGTCTTTGATACCCTTTATGGTTTCATCTGACATTTCAGATAGCTGTAATATTACTGCTGCCCTGATGCCTTGGGTGGCTAAGGCAGCCACTTGATTTTGCATCAAACTTCTCAATGGAGATACCACCAGACTCAAATGGCATGATTCTGGATTAATCTGAAACAAGGATCAATAAATACAATAATAAGTGCAGTACCGGTATATAAATTATACTATAATTTATTAATGTACGGTTTCTGTCAAACCTCAAATTGAATAATTGTTGTGATTCTGAGTTAAGATATTCAAGCCTAAGTAAGCTGAGATTGTGAGCAAACAAATAGATTGCAAATTTAAAGACCATACTTTATGAAATATGTAAATAATATGCAACACACACGTACACTCACGTTTTTTTGTTGCTCTATTACATTAATTGTTGTTGTTGTGAATTAATTTGTGCTACTTCTATGGGAAAATGTTATTTCAGTGGTCTGTCAAAAATCTATTCATACTTATTTCATACTTACCACATCCAACAGCAGTGGTGGAATCACATAGGTGACTGATTTTCCGAAACCAGTTCCCAAAATTCCCATGCAATCCTTTTTATTGAGGATTGCTTGAATGATTGAAACCTGCTCAGGTTTCAGGTCAAAATCAATTTCGTACTTATGCTTAATTCCTTGGAAGAGGGCAACGATTTCTTGGTACTCCATTCTTCTTGGTAGTTTTGACGGCTGATTTGAACGGGTTTGTTCCGCCGGGCAGTTTTGTCGCGGCCATATCGTAGCGTGCCGATCACGTGACCCGTATGAATAACATGGCGGAAGAGACAAGGAATTCAAACGACCGTTGATGTTTGAAGATTGATTGCAGACGGACGAGCTCTTCACGGCAATCAAACTGATTGCCGAACTCGATAAAAACAATAGACAGAGAGTTGGGAGGGGTTGATTTATTGCCGGATAGAGCCGAACGACTCCTGGAGCCGTGTGATCCCGGAGTGTACATGTAAGTTCAATGAGAGGACTCATGGCGTAGTAGGAACGTACGAAGCCATGTCAACTTGGCTATATCAACACGTGCGAGACTGTAACCTGTAAAACACACCAATTCAGTCACCGCACCCTTTGCCTTTAAATTGGTGCTCAACTTGAACTACTGAATGCAACAACAAATGGAAGGTCTCAAAACAAGCAGGGATATGTACTTTATAAACACCTAAGTTGAGCTAATTCTGAGTCGTCGGATAATCTGTTTTTGAAAACATTATTTACCCACTATTTTTACAGCATTTCGTGCCAAACTTGCTTCACAATGGCGCCAAGACGGGACACACTCATCGCACAAAGTTGTCAATATTTTTACAAATACATCAGCCCCTGTCCTATTTTGTACGAGTTAACCAGTCATTGGCACCCATACTCTATAAATATGTTCATGTTCAAGCAGAAACCACAAACTGAAATAGTAAAAACTGACATAAAAGACACCAACCTGCTGTTGCAATGTTGACAACTTCTGCGTCTTCGCAAGTCACGTGATTCGGCTCAAGGGGTCAAGGTCGCGTCAACAAAATGCCGGCCAAGGCCTAACCCTATATGCAGCGAAGGATGACGTAGCGTAATGTGGGTTAGGTATCCAGACTAGCATCCTGCCAGCAATGTAACCAGGCAAGGGTAGATAACTGAGAACAATTGTGGCGTATTATCTCCCTTATTTCAGACAAGCGACACATTTGCTCAAATTCGGATAATGTGAACTAACGATTAGCGTTAGTTGCATTTATCAAAATATTTCGCCATTCACATAACTTATTGAATGTTAACTACATGAACCAACTGAACACATATTTGTGTGGAGATAATTAGGCCACGGCTTTTATTCAGTTCTGGGAAAGATTTTCATGAAAGCAAATCACACATGGCCCTCAAATGGCAACATATGAGGACAAAGCAAACCAAGGCTAAACAAATCATGCTAAATACATGTATACAAAGTATACCCACATGGGAAATAACTCCCATGGCTACATAGAAGCTTGACATGAGATATATATCCCCCAATCCCCTGGGCAACCTAGCGGATCAGAACCCTTTCCAATGGCTACAAAGGAAAGCACAATTAGCATATGCAAATTAGCCTATAGTATAAATCCAACAATATTTGCCCCATGAAAATATCGCCACACAGACATCTCTAAGGATGACTGTCCCAAGCAACAGAACAAAACCGTGGCCATGTACACTGAATTCATGTCAATGCGATTGACTGTCTAATATGTTCGCGGTCTCCGATTTACAATATGTTGCGATAATTGACTCTCATGGCATACATGGAATGATAGACTTCAATAGTCAGCAGGTGAAAAATAGCGGACTCCCCTGAGAAATAGTTCCTCGATTGCCCCCTCAAAAACATTTAGCAAGAAATCGTTTCCAATTCCGGACAGATGTACTCCATCACTTCTAAATAAAGAAAGCATGTCGCGCCTAATATCAGGGTGACGGACAACAAACCCTCCATTGTGCCACAATGTGTTAGAGACCGCCACTCGCTTGCGTTCCTTTTCAACTCTACCTGCATCTCTCGCATCCCGCCATGTGATGCGTGGCAACATATGAGAGAAACCTACTTTGCATCCCATAATCAACCTCTGAAAATGACGGAGATCATGCCGCATCTTATGTGCTAGATGACAAGTGGTTACAGTACAGAGGTCATTGGCGCCGGCATGAATTAACAGAAAATCAGGTAGTGATGGCGATACTCTTAATTGTTCATGTACAGTGGGTATGATCTGGTGCCACCGGAGACCTCGCACACCGATCCAGCGAATACTTATGCCATGGCGTGGTAAGAGGCCGAGATGAATTCCACTCGCTTTGATAGCAGCTCTATGCTGGGCCCAATAAACAATGCTGGAACCCACAATCCAAACTGTGGTGCTGTGCCTCTGAGATGTATCTACAAAAGACTTGGTATGTGTAGTAACAGGCCTTCAGCTAGAAGCTACATGCATGATTCTGCATGAGGTTCTGGGAAACACTAGTTTCCAAAGTAAAATTTGAAAAGTTGAAGATTATCACATCTCAGGTGTACTTACAACACCTTGACAATTAGGGAATTTAATTCTAGATGAAAGCCTGTATATTAATCAACAATTCAAACATACATGTATGCAATCTATCAACATCTAAGTTGCCCCACCATGGACCTAGTTATGAGCAATTATTTGGTACTGGGCAGGTATGCGTATATACCTCTGGTAGGCACCAGACTTCCATCTACCAAGCTTTTGGATTATCTCCCCTGGCACACCCTTTGTGGCTAAGTCTGAAGCATGGCCAATCCTAAAGCAATGAGTATTAAATCGGTGAGACTGGCAATTCAGGAATGCCAGTGATTTTTTCAGTACTGCCGCAAACTGATACCGAGTCAATGGGGAGCCATCAAAATGCAACAGGAATTGCTCACCTTTAACATGCCTACGTATGTGCATAAACTGAGCTACAGCATCAAGCGGACAAGGTTCACCACCCCCTGGGATTGCCAACCTTATACCTTTACCCAACTGATCTGTCTTAGAAAACCGAATTGTCAGGTCAATAACCCCAGCCACAAAATCAATATGCACATCTTGGATTCCCAGTGCCATATGGCTATGCGTTGTTCGGTTATCCGAGGCCAATTCACTCACACGCAGAAGACCAAAATATGCTAGAAGATAAGATGCTCTAAACAGTAAACATTCAAATTCTGACTTGCACACAAACGGAAGTACCCGAATTATGCCATGGAGAAGGGGTAAAGTGATGGGTAACCTCTGATCCAATTGACTGCTTGTACGCTTCATCCCTTCAAGTAATTTGCGTATTATAAAATTCTGGGTTGGATCAGCATGCATGAAAAGCTTATGTTTATAAGCTATACCAGCCATATATGTGCTCACAGTTGAATGGGAATAACCCTGTCTGGAAAGATGTGCAATGTATTGTAGGAGCTGACTGACAGGGATTGGCCATATGGGAGTCAGACCTGCACTAAATCTAAATTTCTCAAGGGAGGTAACACCTGCAGCATAGGTAGCAAGTGTTCTTGGAGACATTGAGTTCTGCAATAGCATACAAGCTTCATCTGCTAAACCGTCCAAAGCCACTCTGGTATAGGGGTAGGCAACTTCTCGGCCTGCGGCGCCAACCGATGGAATCTGTCCCACTGAAATCGTGAAATAGAATCCGCTATTTCATTAATTGACCCACTTACGTGCTTGGACTTGAACAAAATATTGTTCCTCAAACAAGCCAATACTAAGATACGCACTGGCTTCATCACCCGTGTAGAAGAACTGGTCTGCTTGTTCACTACAGTCACCACTGCCTGGTTATCTGACCTGAAAATAATTCTTTTATGCTGCAAGTAACACCCCCATATTTCAACAGCTGCCACAATAGGGAACAATTCTAGGAAAGTAATGTCCTTTGTAATCCCTGAGGTGTACCATTCTGTAGGCCATGAGGCAAAGGCCCATCTACCCTCAAAATATGCCCCCATGCCACAACTACCAGCGGCATCAGTAAATAATTGAATGTTGTCATTGGATAGCCAGAGCTGGTCAAGGAACACGCTCACACCATTACAGTGTACTAGAAATTTTAGCCACATTTCTAAATCAGCTTTCATTTCTGATGTCACCCTAATATGATAATGGGACAGATGTACTCCCATGGTAGCATTGATCAGGCGCCTGCAAAATGCTCAACCTGGTGCGAAAGCCCTACAGGCAAAATTAAGCAGGCCAATGGCTGACTGTAATTCCTTCAAGGTGACTTTCCGGAGTCTTATGATGTGTACTATACGGTCATGAAGTTCTCTCAGCTTATCCATAGGGATTCTGATGACCATATCGTTTGAATCAAATTCCAGACCAAGGTAAGGCAATGAAGTACATGGCCCGACCTTTTTATCCTCTGCCCTAGGAACACCTAGATCATCACATACATGCTCGAATGTCTCTACTAAAAATTGGCAGACTGGAGACCGTGGTGCACCAAGGAATAGATAATCATCCACGTAATTCAAAACAGTCTCCAACCCAGCCTCTTTCTTAACGCACCATTCTATGAAAGTACTAAACCACTCGAATGTGGCACATGAGATAGCGCATCCCATTGGCATGGTTTTGAAAAAATAAAAGTCTTTTCGAAATTTGAAACCTAACTGGTCAAAATTCCCCGGATTTACAGGGAGCAAACAAAAGGCTGATTTTATATCTGCTTTGGCGAGCAGTGCCCCTTTCCCCAACTGTTGTATAATCCTTACTGCATCATCTACCTTAGAGTAGCTTACAGAGCACAGATCCCTATCCACAAAATTGTTAACCGAGGTTCCTGTGCCCTTAGGATAAGATAGGTGATGTATTAAGCGATATTCCCCTGGTGCTTTTTTCGGTACCAAACCCAATGGTGACACCCTCAAAGTAGAAATAGGACGACAACTGAAGGGACCAGCAACTCTCCCCAAATGTACCTCCTTCTTAAGTTTCTCAGCCACTATGCTCTCTGCTAAATTAACCGACTTCAAATTTCGGGCATCCGTAGCTATATGGGGTCCGCAGTAGTGCAGCGAGAATCCCTCTCTGAACCCATTTTCGAGGATAAGCTTATCTGCTGTATTAGGGTAGTTTTGCAGCCAGAAACATAACCTATGTAGTTTTACTGGAGTTGGAGCCAATGTAAATATGTCACCATTTACAGAATTTAAGGCATCATCATCTGTGTTAGGCACATCCTGTGACAATCTAACTATAACTTCCCCCTCTGCCTTAAGTACCTTACTGGTTGGAGTGGAAACCTGCTCCTTGGGGACGAAAATTGCTTTTGTTCTCCCCCCTTACACATTTTCACTGAATGTGTCCCACTACACTTCTTACAAACATGCCTATATTTACATGTAGATCTGGCACAGCCATTGCCGTTGAAGTCAAAGCAAATGAACTTGAGACCTTGTGCAGTCGAGTTCTTGTTTGTGCGAGAAGCTGCAGTGCCCAGTCCCACAAAGGCACTTGTGTTAGGCAACAAACAGGTTAGCCACAGCTCTCCATCTACAGATGCCCATGAAAGCCCAGGATTTCTGGCCATTTTGAGTCTAAATTGGGAGTCATAGGTTCTCCAAGAAAACCCCCCTGCCCGTGCTGCCAACATCCTGACTATACTCATATATTTTAACAGCTCTCGCGCTTTACTGTGGTGACGCTGCAGATAGATACTACAGAAAATCAAAAGTGCAGAAGTCCATGACTCTACATTCTCAAATCTCTTGATTTGAGTTTTAGGCCTCAATAAAATCGGTTCACCCTCTTTGCCCCCTAGTGCTAATGAACACACTTGTTCTCTAAGCTCATGTGCTGTTTTCAACAGGAGAGGGAGCTCAATGTACTCTCCTGCTCAAATTTTAGCTTTTATTTGCTGAGGAACATGTGATTCCATCTCATCGCATGCACTTATCATGGGTGTAGGTTGGGCTGCCAAAACCGGACCCAGGCTCCAGTCCCCTATTCCTAATGACATAACAGTGGGTGTGTTGATGTTGTTGCTGTTGTTATCAGATACAACATCTTGCCGTACATACGAGGAAGAATTGAACGGGGGAGAACATGATGTAACATTGTCGGCACTGGCTGACACGTGGCCTGGGAGGCCCGGACAGCTGTTTGAGAATCGACCCATTTGATTGGCTGGGAATGGGGGCATCTGGGGAAGAGTTGACCCCGTCCCATCTTGGCTAGAAATGTTCGCGCCAGTCGGCAAACACGTGGAAGACAAACTTGCAAAACCTGCGTTATAATTCCCCTGATTCAATCCCAGGGAAGGAAAGTGATTATTTTCCCGCAATAAACCAGAGGAATTTATGTTGTCACATAGCAAAGAGGAAACCGCCCGAGAATGGATGCCGGTCTCGTTTACGTTATGGGCACAGGGGCTCGTAGCTGGTCGGTTATTAATTATGATATTAATATTTATATATACTCTCCTCCTACTCTATATAAACGTTTATATAGAGTAGGAGGAGAGTATATATAAATATTAATATCATAATTAATAACCGACCAGCTACGAGCCCCTGTGGTTATGGCTAAGTGCAGGGGACATACAATTCTGAGCAGTGGTAGCAGCATTGCCGCCAACGCTTTGGTAAAGGATACCGATACCTGACTCTCTATCCGAAGAAAGACTGGGTCCCACCGTCACACTGGCAGGTTGTGCAGGAAGGCTGGGCTGAGGTTGTGACTCAGTAGTCGTACGCCTACCGCCAGTCCCTTTCTTGGACTTTTTCGGCTTTGCCGCCATCAGGACTGTCCCATACGGAGTTTTTCTCCTGGCTGCAGCTCTCTTCGGTCTCTCCATAGCTAAAAACCAGCCTCCACAAATTCAGGGATCGAAATGCAAAAACTCAGAATAATTATGAACGAATGCAAATTGCTGTTATGCTAACCAAACTATGACTGAGCTTTGGATAGCTGCTTACAGCTGGAAATACGAGAGCAACTGGTTCACGCACGTGATAATTACATCGGGGGGCACAACTCTAGCATCCTGCCAGCAATGTAACCAGGCAAGGGTAGATAACTGAGAACAATTGTGGAGTGTTATCTCCCTTATTCCAGACAAGCGACACATTTGCTCAAATTCGGATAATGTGAACTAACGATTAGCGTTAGTTGCATATAATGGCAATCAAAGATATCCAATAGAAAACAGCATTGAGCACGGAGCTCACGAAAACACGTCTGAACGGTGTTTTTATGTTACCAATGTAGGCAGCTTGATCTCCTTATATACTCATGACGATAAAGTGTGGTCTTATCACTGGGATATTAACAACATTTACAGGGAATTATTTGTTAATTATTTGAAGGTATCAGTGAACAAATGTTTGCAATCAGTTGACGAACCTTACTAAACAATGGAGGAAGTTATCCAAAAATCTGTTCACTCTTAACTCAGGAATTAAAGTAATTAGAGCTGTTTTGCCGTCCGTTTATTGTTAGTTTTGCCGTTAACGACATATATGAACGTTTAACAAGCAGCCAGAGGATGCTAGGTCCCCCGCCAAAATGGCAGCAATATTTATAAGCGCTGTCGGTTTCAGAAGATATTCATGAGGATGGCAACAGCTACTTCACAGGCGTAAGAAGCAGAGGGGTCTTTCCACCTTCCCAGGTTTTCAGATCAACTCCGAATGGCTGACTGAATGTTGATTGCTACTGTAATATATTTTCTTTACCATGTAGCATGAAAATTATGTAACCGAAATGCAATGCCAAGAGACAACTCATGGCATATTATCTGCAAACTAAATTTGACAAGAATATGAAGGCATCCTCAACCTATTGCCCAGAAACCAAATTTAGACTTTGCCACAAGGAGTCACCACCTGTAGGTGCAAGCAGGCAAAACACAATCCCAAATGACATCTCATGTCATGGTATCGGCATATGAACTTTGAGACTCTGAAGAGGGGTCCTCAAGTTATTGCCGGTACTAGATGCCCACCGGTGTTCATGTTATTTGGGGCGGGTCACATATGAATACAAAATTTGAGAATAATCTGATGAGCAGTTGCCAAATTATTGCCCGGAAACAAATTTTTCCACCAGGAGACGCCACCTGTAGGCAGAAGCGGGAAAAATACAATCCCAAGGAACATGGTATCGTGGGGACATCTGCATACCAAATTTGAGAAGAATCCGATGAGGGTCCTCAAGTTATTGCCCAGAAACCAAATTTAGATTTTGACACCAGGTGACGCCACCTCTAGGCGCAAGTCAGTGAAATGCATTATCAAGCGACATCTTATGTCACGGTACATTCATACAAAATTTGAGAAGAATCCGATGGTCAGTTCTCAAGTTATTACCCGGAAACGAATTTGTAATGTTGCCACCAGGTGGCGCCACCTGTGAGTGCAAGTGAGCGAAAGGCAATCCCAAGCAACAGCCCCTGGCATGGTACATGCATGCCAAATTTGAGAAGAATCCGATGAGCCGCAACGTTTCTCATGTTACCCAGAAAGGTACATATGTAGGATATTTCAAAGAAATTCGACCAAGTGTTTCTAAGTTATCATTTGCAGCATGGAATAATGGAATGAACTCTAGTGGCGCCACCTCCGGGTGGATTTTGCTGAAACGCATCACCAACCGTGTTTTGTCGCAGGGAATGCATAAATTACCAAATTTCGAAGAAATCCGACAAATTGTTCGAAAGTTATCGCTCGCGAAGGATTTGAACAAACATGAACGGACATGCATTAAAGATTGGAACAAGACCCAGTGGCGCCATCTACAGGCGGATCTTGCCGAACCGTAATACCAGCGACGTCTTGTCGCAAAGAATGCAGATGCCAAATTTCGGAGGAATCCGACAAAGCATTTAGGAGTTATCGCTTACGCAGTATTTGCACGGACATGCACTAAATATTGGAACAAGACCCAGTGGCGCCACCTACAGGGGATCTTGCTGAAACGTAATACCAACAGACGTCTTGTCGCAAAGAATGCAGATGCCAAATTTCGGAGGAATCCGACAAAGCATTTAGGAGTTATCGCTTATGAAGCATTTACACGAACATCCACGGACATGCACTAAAGATTGGAACAAAACCCAGTGGCACCACCTACAGGCGGATCTTGCTGAAACGTAATACCAACAGACGTCTTGTCGCAAAGAATGCAGATGCCAAATTTCGGAGGAATCCGACAAAGCATTTAGGAGTTATCGCTTACGAAGTATTTGCACGGACATGCACTAAAGATTGGAACAAGACCCAGTGGCGCCACCTACAGGCGGATCTTGCTGAAGCGCAATACCAAGAGACGTCTTTTCGCAAAGAATGCAGATGCCAAATTTCGGAGGAATCCGACAAAGCATTTAGAAGTTATTGCTTACGAAGTATTTGCACGGACATGTCCGTGCATGCACGACACATAGAAGCAAGACCCCAGTGGCGCCACCTACAGGCGGATCTTGCTGAAACGTAATACCAAGAGACGTCTTGTCGCAAAGAATGCAGATGCCAAATTTCGGATGAATCCGACAAAGCATTTAGAAGTTATTGCTTACGAAGTATTTGCACGGACATGTCCGTGCATGCACGGACACATAGAAGCAAGAACCATTTTAAAGTCCCCGGCCGCGTTGCGGCGGGGGACAAAAAGGGAGACAACTCATATTACTTTAATTCACAATTGATTGTGAACAATTAGATCACTAGTTTCTCGCGTTTTTTCACACAGTTATCACGCTTTAGATGTCATATACGCTGGGTAATTTATTACTGTTACCGAGAGACTAATCTTGGCAGCTTAGCGCCGTCATTTGGCGGAAACATTTAATGGTGAATGGTGAAAGGTGGCGGATGCCCGGATGTTGGTTGCCGTGATGAACAAAGCGGACCAAGACTCTTCCGTAAGAGTGATATTCATTGGTCATCGGTGGTTGGCCTGTGCAGAGCGCCCTCTTACGGCCAAGAGGCGCGAAATATGCGATGTGAATCAGCGGGAGAACAAGGAAAGTATGGACGTCAGTGATACAAGCTGTTTATCAGCGTAACAAGCTATGGGCCCAACTTTGTTATGAGCCAGCGCAATTATGAGCATTGATTTCCGTTTCTCGCGCTGCGTTCACGAAAACCACCCAACTACACTCGTTCCACGAGACAGTAAAAATGACAGTAACTCGACGACATTTTAGCATTCAAGTATGATTATTTATGCATTTAACACGAATTTGAGGAGAATATGACTTACTTTCTGCTTCAAATTATGTCGGGGAATCAAAAATCAGTGGAAAATCTCAAAATTTACTTTTGTTTATCGCACAAACTGTTGATTTCATTTTGGTACAGCTATGATGGCCGAGAGGGGCCATCGTGTCTTTCATTTCTAATTTAACGCGATGGAGCTATGCGATGGAACGATGGAGCTATGCGATGCGCAATGGAGCTATGCGATGGAGCGATGGAGCTATGCTATGCGATGGAGCTATGGTGCGAGTGGAGCGATGGAGCTTATGTGCCATGCGATGGAGCTTGGTGCGAGCAAAAGGTCATGGCGAGGCTATGCGATGGAGCTATGCGATGGAGCGATGGGGCTATGCGATGGAGCTATGCGATGGAGCGATGCGATGGGGCTATGCGATGGAGCTATGCGATGGAGCGATGGAGCTATGCGATGGGGCTATGCGATGGAGCTATGCGATGGGGCTATGCGATGGAGCTGTGCGATGGGGCTATGCGATGGAGCTATGCGATGGAGCTATGCGATGAAAAGTCATTGCGCATGTTCGTTAAAAAACGAGGCTGAGTTGGACGCCATTATTCAACATTCTATGATGGCCGAGAAGGGCCATCGTGGGTTCGGCAGTAGAACATGAAATCTAAAAGGCGAAGATGCGAAGTTACGATGCGAAGATGCGAAGTTACCTGTACAATAGGGACATATACGTTTATTCTAAATATGAAATACAGTCTATCTTATCTTCTTTTTTGAAACGAAAACCCGAAACCTGATAGTGCTCTATATTCTCTCGAACCATTCTTGACATACTATGTTCATGTGAACAGTTTCGTCGGAGGAATGGTCAAACTATATTGAATTAGATCTAGATGTGGTCGGCGCTTGCGCGATGCGCGATGAGGCTATGCGATGGAGCCATGCGATGGAGCTATGGGGCTATGCGATGGAGCCATGCGATGGAGCCATGCTATGGGGCTAAGTGCGAAGGAGCCATGCGATGGAGCCAGCGGAGCCATGCGGCGGGGGCCATGCGATGGAGCTTGGGTATGCGACAGCCATGCGATGGAGCTGTGCGATGGGGCCAAGTGCGATGGAGCTATGCGAGCTGAGCTATGCGATGAAAGTCATTGCGATGTTCAAGTAAGGAAAAACCAGGGCCGAGTTTGGACGCCCATTATTCAACATTCTATGGATGGCCAGAAGGGCCATCGTGGGTTCGGCAGTAGAAACACAGAAACTGAAAAGAAGATGTTACGTGGAAGAGATGTGCGGTTACCTGTACAATAGGAACATATACGTTTATTCTAAATATGAAATACAGTCTATCTTATCTTCTTTTGTGAAACGAAAACCCGAAACCTGATAGTGCTCTATATTCTCTCGAACCATTCTTGACATGCTATGTTCATCTGAACAGTTTCGTCGGAGGAATGGTCAAACTATATTGAATTAGATCTAGATGTGGACAGGACATTACTATTAGCTGTGTATATGAATGTAGTGTGGTACAAAAACGTGTTTTGAAGACGAGCCATTGCGATACAGGTATTTACACAATGTGAGCATTCAGAGCATTTCGACATTCAACCTAACGTTGTTTCCCAAATATATTAAAATAAGGCTTTTCGTCGACCAAAACAATAATCTCCAATAATTTGAAGGGAACGAGAAATTTGTCGCTTTAGTCGAATTAACGATCCAGGTTATTATGGAAATGAATGAGTTGTACAAATGTTTAAATACAGTCACGTCGCCAGTTCCGATCTAGCGTCCGACCAACTTCCCGAAACATCCCTTCTTGAGACAACCAAGATAACGCGAAATCTTAAAACATTTGGTGCAGTCGAACCAGTTGATCTTCCTTCCAATCATGGTTAGGTCTATTTATATTATGCATTCATTGGTTTTGTTAGGAGAAAGCTTTGCAGAGCCACCCCAAACATACGAATACATCGATGTGTGTACAAACACCACGACCTGTGGTCATGAAAAAAAAAAGAAAAAAAAAACAAAAAACAGTGTCATCTGCTAGCGCTTCCGATCAAAGTGTTGATCAACCTGGGAATGATTATGATGGTCAGTTGCATAAAAATGAAATTTATAGTTCATCAAAATATGCTCCTATTTATACGGAGGATTTTCTCTTGTAACAAAATATGACCACATTTTGGTGAACTATAAATTTCATTTTTATTCAACTGACTATCATAATCTTTTCCAGGTTGATCAACACTTTGATCCGAAGCGCTGGCAGACGACACCGTTTTTTGTGGGTTTTTTCCTTCATGACTACAGGTCGTGGTGTTTGTACGCAGATCGGTGTATTCGTGTGTATGGGGTGGCTCTGCACAGATTTCTCCTAACAAAACCAATAAATGCATAATATAAATAGACCTAACCATGATTTGAAGGCAGATCAACTTGTTCGACTGCACCAAATGTTTTAAGATTTCGCGTTATGTTGGTTGTGACAAGAAGGGATGTTTTTCGGGAAGTTGGTCGGAACTGACAGTAGATCGGAACTGGCGACGTGACTGTATTTAAACATTTGCACTCATTCATTTCCATAATAAAGAAAACCTGGATCGTTAATTCGACTGAAGCGACAAATTTCTCCTTCCCTTCAAAATGTCGTCAGAAATTAATTGGAGATTATTGCTTTGGTCGACGAAAAGCCTTATATTAATATATTTGAGAAACAACGTTACGTTGAATGTCAAAATGCTCTGAATGCTCTCATTGTGTAAATTCCTGTATCGCCTGCTGGACTGATTCGGTGTCCAGGGTAATATGGACTGATGGTGGAACTAGTTGCTACGCTAGACCTTCGCCAGCGGAGGCACTTGGGGAATAAAGTACCTGGGTGTCTTTCAGTGACCGCTATATAAATCCACTCACAGTAGTACATCGCACACACCTGGTCAGAAAAAGGGACGGGTCTATATGTACAGTCAGGAGGTGTTAATGCACTGTAAATAAGTTACTTGCACAGCCTGCACAGTATGGAACCTCGACTGCTACTGACCCTGTCTCGACCACCCTAGTAAGCGGCGGGGTTACTGCAAGCTTCTAAAATACCTCTGTAAGAGGGTGCTCCTAGATGAAAGGAGGGATTTCCGAACCAACAACAACAACATGGCTCGTCTTCAAAACAGTGGACGCGTTTTTTTACCATACTACATTCATATACACAGCTAACAGTAATGTCCTGGTTCGAATGGTTCGAGAGAATATAGAGCACTATCAGGTTTCGGGTTTTCGTTTCAAAAAAGAAGATAAGATAGACTGTATTTCATATTTAGAATAAACGTATATGTCCCTATTGTACAGGTAACTTCGCATCTTCGCGCTTCGCATCTTCGCATCTTCACTTCGCATCTTCGCCTTTTGGATTTCATGTTCTACTGCCGAACCCACGATGGCCCTTCTCGGCCATCATAGAATGTTGAATAATGGCGTCCAACTCAGCCTCGCTTTTTAACGAACATGCGCAATGACTTTTCATCGCATAGCTCCATCGCATAGCTCCATCGCATAGCCCCGTCGCATAGCTCCATCGCATAGCCCCATCGCATAGCTCCATCGTATAGCTCCATCGCATAGCCCCATCGCATAGCTCCATCGCATAGCCCCATCGCATAGCTCCATCGCTCCATCGCACAGCTCCATCGCATAGCTCCATCGCATAGCCCCATCGCATAGCTCCATCGTATAGCTCCATCGCTCCATCGCATAGCTCCATCGCGCATCGCATAGCTCCATCGCATAGCCTCATCGCGCATCGCATAGCTCCATCGCATAGCTCCATCGCTCCATCGCATAGCTCCATCGCGCATCGCATAGCTCCATCGCTCCATCACATAGCTCCATCGCATAGCTCCATCGCGCATCGCATAGCTCCATCGTTCCATCGCATCGCTCCATCGCGTTAAATTAGAAATGAAAGACGCGATGGCCCCTCTCGGCCATCATATACAGCCGATTTTGTTTGTGGACTTCACTCGATTGCACATCGGGGGGAATTAGCCAGGTGGTGCTCCTTACCGGTGCGGCCGATGCATCATTGATATTAGAGATTTGTAAGCAACGTTGTCGTGATTGGCAAGGTGTTTGGGGGCGTGTCACGGATCTTGATGGACCTGGTGTTTGAGGAGGTGTCACGAACATCTGCTGTTGCATCCAGGTCCAACGCTGAGGAGTCCCTACAATTTCTTGTGGAACGTGACCTGCGTTGACGCATCATACCGTTCATCATATCCACCACGTGTGTGTCAGGGACCGCTGGGTTCTGGACACAGGGCCTAGTTACCGTTGCGAATTGGTTAATTAGGCTGATTACAGGGGGTGGGGGCGAGGTAGGGAATAAATGGTGCCCCATTTATTCCTTACCTCTACAATTTCGACATCCCTATTTGGACAGTAATATACTTGAGGGGCCTGCCTATGGCGTATACATATCTCGCCTAGTAGCATTTGCTAGATCCTGTGTTGAATGTGACGATTTTAATCAACGTCACAAAATATTAATGCAGAAACTTGTAAAACAGGGCTATATCATCAAGCGCCTCCACTCCAAGTTTCTCAAATTTGGCGATACATATCGCATGCTGATAGCAAAATACGAGCGTAGCGTGCAAAATTTATGGCGGTACGTTTCGTAACTTGTGTCTAACTCCGCTTAACCCGAGGATAGGTGCCTTGTGAACCTATGTATTTCAAGATCCTCATGGTGTTCATATGAATAGTCACAATCAAAGAGTGACTGAAATACATGATACTCTAGATAACGACTTTACAACGTATATCATATGGATTAAGGATACTGATCAGCGATACGGATTTGATGTTTTTGAAACATCATGATATCTTGCTGGCATCGTTGAAAACTGTTGACCGCTTCTGTCTTGCAGGAAATTAGCCCATTTTTATGTATACTCTGATTTATCCTTTTAATTTGATGTTGATGTTATTATATGAATTAGGTCTTTGAATTATGGACGCGGAAATTCTGTAATGGACGACGGCTGAATATTGAATGACGGACTAGACGCTTGTGCCAAGAAACCCGTCTTTCTGGAAGACATTTTCTTCTGTCGTTCATGGACTCGCTTTGGTACCAGGGTCCGGAGATCTGTTTTATACAGCTGCTTCCCTACTCGAGCGGACATCTTGCACAAATAACGATGAAACCCACAACTCTTTTTATCTTTTCTGGAAAGTCTTGGATCTTTCCGGAAAAGGCCGCGGGTCCGCATGATGGTAGGAGGTAACTTGCTTCGATGAGCCTACACCCATGCGCTGGAGGATACACACACATGCTTGGTGCATATGGTACCCCTCTATCGGTACAGACAAAGAGAATCAACTATGACTGCGTGTCTGCCATTTTATTATTCCCTTCATCATACCCAAGCTTTATCATTCTGTATTGTCATGAAACATCCAGGTCTGCAGTCGGAGATGTTCGGGGTGGCTTGCTTCAAGTCGATGAGCATATATCCGTGCTGGTGGGACGTCGCACCTTCAGGTTTCCAATTCGACCTGGGTGCGCCCTGGGTGCATTTGTCTCGCCAAATGCAACAGTTCAATGGTGTCATTGTGGTTTATAAGCACATCATGTAGGAGACATTCAAACAGATGTTCCGATGCTCTTTGTTTTACTAAACAAATGCTGACCGATGTGGATGACGCTGAGCTGCTGATGATGACTGCCTTTGGTAAAGAGCTGGGTCACCAGAGCATCGGTTTCCACGATGAGATCATCAACGACGACCACGGTGTCCGGTTCCGTAGTCGGCCAGGTTGGGAAGCTCTT
>JAVTVY010054759.1:0-30777 GCA_036873755.1 Hanleya hanleyi | reverse complement strand
CGTGCGTCTAACCAACTGTTATATGATTCGTCATAACCGCGCCAACTTAAATAACACTGTCTTCTGCCGTTTCTCTGTCTCCTCTTCAAAATTGTGTCTATTCTATAGACCATGTCCTCTTTATCAACTTTCACTAACTCTGCTTTATAAAATGTTCCCTCCACATCTTCTCCTCGCGCATCTTTCAACCTATACACAACAGGCTGTCTCCTTACAATTTGCGCAATCGTAAACACTTCGTCCGTAAAGTTTGGAAGGTAGCCCTTTTCAAAAGTCCTTTTAATCTTACTTATCCTCACCGAATCTCCAACATTGAACTTTGGTTTCTCTGCAATACCACCCTTGTATAAGTCTCCGTACAAAACGTCCCACACAACTTGTTCATTGTCTTCATTAACCTCTACGGGCGGTCTCTTTATACTTCGATGATACGTATTATTATACCCGTGCAAAATGGCGTCGAGTACGTCAATATACTTATACGTGCCCCTTCTTGTAAAATATTTGAACATTTTCTCTTTAATCGTCCGATTAAGCCTCTCGCAAACACAAGCCTTACCCTCATTTTTAGTCGTGAAGAACTTTATATTTTGTGACTTTAAAAAGTCTTGAAATATTTTATTCTTAAATTCAGTACCATCATCTGTTTGAATTTTCCCTGGAACTCGACCCTCTTTTAGTATTTTCTTCATCGCCGCCACCAAACTTTTACCAGTTTTATCTTTCAGTGTTATTGCCCAAGCGTACTTTGACAAAATATCAATACACATCAAAATGTATTTTACTCCTTTGTTGTAACGAGATAGACTTTGCATATCAATAAGGTCCATTTGCCATTGGCCGTCTATACGCGATACTATTACTCTGTTTCTCTTAAAACGCCTCCGTATCCCTCTGTGTAGCGTATAAGTGTCCTGGTTTTCTAAATACTTTAATATATCCTTCCTAGTCACATCCAACCCTTGCTCTCGAGCCGCTTTATATAATTTCCCCACACCGCCATAGCTTGAGGCATTCCTTGGCTCGTAATACAAATCCTTCAACACACGTCTAACCTCTTGTGTCAACATGATTGAAATGTTAGAGTCCATCCCAGTTATTCTCATTATCAAGTCATTTGTTCCTTCAAACTCCACAATTACCTCAATAATACTCCTTAAAAAGTCCAATTATTGCCTATCTTCAATTCATATCAACGCTGAACTGTTCATTTGCCCCGTTTTGCCCCTTGTTTGTCACACCTATGTCCCGGTTGTTGGGGAGATTCGATTAACTTCGGGGCAAGTTGAGGAGATCTGAGGAGTCCCGGGGAGATTTGGGGAGTCCTGGGGAGATTTGGGGAGAGTTGGGGCAATTTGAGGGTTTGTCACACCTATGTCCCGGTTGTTGGGGAGATTCGATTAACTTCGGGGCAAGTTGAGGAGATCTGAGGAGTCCCGGGGAGATTTGGGGAGTCCTGGGGAGATTTGGGGAGAATTGAGGAGATTTGGGGAGAATTGAGGAGATTTGGGGCAAGTTGAGGCAAATGGGGAGATTTAATACACCAACTACTCATACATACTACTCCTGGGTTTTGTAATGTAATGTTTCACACCTGTCTGACGATGAAATTAAGAAAAGTGTTAAAAATGTTTTTAAAATGTTTTTGAGTGTGATAATAATATGCAATTGTCTGATAAATGGGACCTTTTTAAGTCGAATGCGAAGCAAGTTATTAGAAATATTTCATGTCAAAAGGCAAAAGGTAAACGTCAGAAGCTACACCACCTGCAGTTAGAATTGCAGTCACTTCAAGTTAATCCGGTTGTGAATAAAGACAGAATTGCTATTGTGAATCATCCATTAATGCATTACAGAAGGAAAGTATGAGAGGGGCTGTGATACGGTCAAAAGCTGCACATTTGGAACAGACTGAAAAGCCAACTATAGTTATTTTTTTAGAAGAGAGAAATCCCGAGGAAGAAAGAAATTAATTAGAAAGTTACTGTGCCACGAGCGAGATAATAATGTTTTACATAATGATCAAAGTTCTATATCTGAATGTGTTAAAAAAATTTATCAAGAATTGTATAAGGCTCAGGAAACTAACGAGTCAGTTCAAGATGAATTTTTTGCGTGATTTACCGTCGTTATCAGACGAACTTAGCCAATTATGAGAGAGAGATTTAACGGAACAGGAATGTTATGACGCTCTAAAATGTATGCCTGCGCACAAATCGCCAGGAAGTAATGATCTGCCGGCCGAATTTTATTTACAGTGTTGGCCTCTTATTGGCCAGACATTTGTGATGATTGTAAATAATTGTTTTGACAACGGCTTGCTATGTCAAACTCAACGCACCGGTCTTATTACTTTATTGTGCAAAGACCCAACGAACTCTGAACACATTAAGGGGAATTAGGACTTGTGACATTTTTGAAATTTTGAAAGTCATTTTTTCGAATTACTTCAAAGAAATAGTCATATTTTCTTGTGTTTAATTGTGTTTCCTATCTTTCTGAGATGAAATAATGCACCCTTGATAATCGAGTGCCTTTTTGAAAATTTCAACCTGACAAACAAAATGTCAAAATCTCTCAAGTCCCCGTGATTCTTAAGAACTGGAGACCCATTAGTTTATTAAACGTAGACTACAAAATTGTTTCGAAATCCTTGTGCAATAGATTAAAAATGGTCATTACACATATTGTAAATCGAGACCAGACGTGCGGTATACCTGGTAGAAATATTTTTGATAATATTCACTTATTACGTAATTCTTATGACTATGTTGTACAAAATGACTTACATGCATATTTTATTAATCTTGATCAAGAGAAAGCCTTTGACAGAGTTGATTGGTAGTTTCGCTGCTTACAGCAGTATGGCTTCGGCCCTAGTTTTTGTAAGTGGATACGCTTGTTGTATTCGGGGATATCCAGTAATATCATTGTGAATGGATTTCTAACTGAATCATTCACATTGTCACGTGGTGTAAGACAAGGCTGTGCGATATCGCCTTTGTTGTATGTCATGACGTTGGAACCATTTGTATCTTCAGTGAGAACTAGTAGCAGTATAAGCGGTATTAAACTGCCAGGATGTAAAAGAGAGACTAAGGTTTCTGCCTTTGCTGCTGACACGACAGCTATTGTATCAGCCAAAAAAATCTGTTGGGGGTGTTGTTAACTTGTCACATCGTTTTGAAGATGCTTCGGGGGCAAAATTGAATATTGTTAAAAGTACTATTTTGCCTATTGGAAAGGGTGATGGATCCGGCCTCCCGCCTGGTTTAAGTGTTGTCAGCTCGGCTAAGATATGTGGAGTATATTTTGGGGAAAACTGTGATGAGGTAAATAGCCAGTTGAGACTGTCAAAACTAGAAAAGGTCCTTGATTTTTCGAAATATAGAGATCTTACCCTCAGGGGAAGGGCCCTGTTTGTCAACTGTGTAGCTTTAGCCGGTGTTTGGTTTATGGTGCAATCAATTTTTGTTTCTAATGCATTTGTGAACAAGTGTAATCGATTGACTTTCAAATTTATGTGGAATGGAAAGCCCGAGGGTATTCGTAGAAATGTCTTACTCAATCATTTTCTTGAAGGTGGGGTAAATTTACAATGCTTAGTTGCTAAGTTGAACACTTTTGCTGTGATGCGTCTGTTAAAATTAATTGATGGTTCAAATGCTGACTGGACATATTTTACTATATACTGGCTAGGCCTGTCACTTCGTAAAGAAAGACCGGACTTTGCCTCCAATAGAATACCTCATTCGGAGAACATGTCCCGATTTTATAAATTTGTGTTGTCGGCATGGAAAGAATATGTAGGAATTATGCAGTCCAATTCACATGTTCGGTCCAGTAAATATGTATATCGTATGTTTTTAAACTCTGCAGTGGAAGAACCTAGAATTGTGAAACGCTTGCCTAACTTGTCACGGAGGGATATTTGGGGAAGAACGTTCCATTTGTTTCTGGATCATAACTTGATTAACTTTTCTTTCAAACTTTGTGATGATATTTTACCGGTTAGAGATATATTGTTCATGAGAAATATAACTACCACAAATCTATGTATATTTTGTACCAATAGGGAAACACGAGAACATTTGTTTGTCAATTGTCAGATGACACGGAATGTCGTTTCAGAATTTCAAACATATTTTTTGACATACTGTCACTTTTTCCCGTCATTCACGAATGAACACTTGTTGTACAAAATGTTTAATCCGAAAGTGTCAAAGGAGCAAAACTCAGTGTTAATATATTTAGTTAATTTGCTATTATTCACTGTCTGAAGTTCTATAGAAACGAAACGATATTTAATAATAAGCATGTATCGCAGACTGCAATGTTCAATCTGCTAAAGCTCGTTTAAAACAAAGAATATATGTCGACCATTATAGACTGAGCAAACGGGACTTTGAACGATATTGGTGTGTAAATAATGTATTCGCCTCATTACAGGGCTCTAAGTTAATGTATTTATTGTAAAATATAGTTCTCAGCAGTCCATTTTACAATCTGTGATAATTAATTTTAATCGAATGTGACTGTCAAGAGATTGTGTATATATGTTGATTTGTATATTGCTTTGTGAATAAATTATTTTTCCTTTCAAAAGGAAAAAAATGTGTAGGTCTAATTGAAGATTGGAAATGTGTATTTCGTTCTGTTTTTACATATTTTTCACATTTAACAAATTCCTCAACAAATCCAACAATTTCGGGGTAGTTCTAAACTTCCTTTAAAATGTATTTTATCGATCACTTGCTTAATCAATAAGCCTATCATAAAAATTATATATCGTAGACAAACGCCTCAATGAAAGGCTTTATAAGAGGTTCTATGGTGTAATGGTTAGCACTCGTGGACTTTGAATCCAGCGATCCGAGTTCAAATCTCGGTAGAGCCTAATGTTTTCTTTTTGCCCTCTATGGTGTAATGGTTAGCACTCTGGTCTCTGAATACAGCGATCCGAGTTCAAATCTCGGTAGAACCTAATGTTTTCCTTTTTCCTTTAACATTTGTTTTCGTTATCTTTCATCGATGCATCTATTTGTAAGTCTCATTGAAGATTGGAAATGTGTATTTCGTTCTGTTTTTACATATTTTTCACATATAACAAATTCCTCAACAAATCCGACAATTTCGGGGTAGTTCTAAACTTCCTTTAAAATGTATTTTATCGATCACTTGCTTAATCAATAAGCCTATCATAAAAATTATATATCGTAAGCAAACGCCTCAATGAAAGGCTTTATAAGAGGTTCTATGGTGTAATGGTTAGCACTCGGGCATATATTTTTTTCTTGTCCGGAGGTGCAAAGTTTTTTACAGTATTTAGGTTCATTTGTAGAGGACCTGTTCAGGTTTGCTCACGTCAGTGTCTTGAATAACGTTTCCTTTGAAATACTTGTATTATTCGGTTATTCTGTACAAAGTCGGAATGTAAACTGTTATTTCCTCAATATTGTATGTAGCCTGGCTCGTCTGGTAATTTTCAAGCGCAGAAATATGCAAATGTATCATGACAAACTAATTTCTCCAACATTTATGTTTAAAAAGTTACTGGAACAACATGTAAAGTCGGCGTTCACATACTTGCAGCGTGATTTGCCTGTTTTTAACAAGAGATATCTCTTTTGTAATCCGTTTGTTAAGCACGACAACTGCTTAAAAGTTAATTTTCCATAGTAGCTAATCCCATGCTTTATGTGCAATGAATATCACATTGTTGTATCCTTGATCAGTCAGGCCTCGATGTATTTGTGTAATCAAAAAGTGTGTATTAAGATAACTTGCACAGGTCTTGAGTTTCTGTGATCGTCCTGTTTTTATCCTTCTTGACTCTGCTAAATACTTTGTATATATGATATATTTGTTGAATAAATATTATTCACAAGAAAAAAAAAAAAAAAGCACTCTGCACTTTGAATCCAGCGATCCGAGTTCAAATCTCGGTAGAACCTTATTGTTTTCTTTTTTCTTCCAACATTTGTTTTCGTTATTTTTCATCGATTCTTCTATTTGTACGTCGCATTGTAGTTTGGAAATGTGTATTTTGTTCTGTTTTACATATGTTTAACATTTAATAAATTCCTCTACAAAACCGACAATTTTGGCGCAGTTCTAACCTTGACTATAAAATGTATGTTATCGATCTCTTGCTTACTCCATAAGCCTATTCACAAAATTGTATATCGTAAGCAAACACCTGAAGGAAAGGATTTATAACATGTTCTATGGTGTAATGGTTAGCACTCTGGACTCTTTTTGTGGAACGGTGGGGCGCACCTAGTTAGTTATGGTTCTGTAATAGATGATACGTGTAAAGGAGGCTTAAACATTCCGGATATTTTATGTAAATTAAAGGCTTTTCGGTTGAAGTTTCTGGCACGATTTTTTAATGCGTCCCATCGTGCTATCTGGAAAGATTGTTTTAAATATCTTTTGAACAGATGGATGGACTTGGGTCTCTCGTCTGAATTATTTTTTATGACCATTCACAAGCCACTTGTAAATAGCCTCCCTGAATTTTATAAGGACATGTTTATGGCATGGGTTGATATACAGCATTGTGCATCTATTGATATTTCTAATCGGGAATCGGTTCTATGTCAACCACTTTTTATCAATCCAAGAATCACTGTTAATGGAAAAACATTGTGTTCGGAGCTGTTCATCAGATCGAAACTGAAGGATATTTTGTATGAAGTGATCCCTGGGTTTTTACCCCTGGCTGCGGTACAGGAGGTTGTTTTGGATGCTTGTCCTGAGACATCATCGAAGCGTGTTGAATTGTTGTATAGTTTGATTAAATCGGCCATTCCTGAAGAGTGGATGTATGCTATACATGAGCCAGCAGCAACTGTGTGTACAGTTAAAGAAATGGCTATTATACATAACGGAGATAAGAAACCTATGTGTCAATTAAATACTTCATTTTTTTACAAATTGCTCAGAAATAAAATTTCTAAGGAACCAATATCTGTACACTATTGGGAGCTCTTATACCCAACTATTGAAATTAAGAAATTTTGGCCGTTGGTTAATCTTCCAGGGAAGAGTCCAGACTGTGTAGACACACTATAAGGTGTTGCACAATATTCTTTTTACACAAAAGAAATTGTTCAAAGTTGGTTTGTCTGACACAAACATATGTAAGCTGTGCAACTTGCATGTCGAGGACACTGAACATATGCTGGTTTTTTGTCCGTCGGTACAGGATTTTCTTCAGTATATTGGTCGCATTGTTGAGAATTTGTTTCAATTTGCTAATGTTCAAGTTCTAAATAGAGTTTCTTTTGATACACTTCTTTTGTTTGGATATTGTTCAAAGTCCACAAGTGTAAATACGTATTTTGTAAATATTCTCTTGTCATTGGCCAGATTGGCTATTCTACGAAGGAGAAACATGTTCGTCGTCACAGAGAAAGTTTTACCTGTAAAATATTTGTTCAAATTTATACTGACACAAAGTATTAAAGCAGCTTTTGTATATTTAAGAGGGAACAGGCAGTTATTCGAGAAACGTTTTGTCAAACATAATCCGTTTGTAAATGTTGACAACGAAGATAAGTTGAAAACTAAGTTTCCATAATTATGTTTAGCATATTCTGCATCTTTATCATCAACTTACTTTATAGTTTACCATAACAAGAATGTAAAAGTATTTCTATTACGTAACTTTACATGAAGCAAATTATGGAGTAAAAATGAACTTGTGTTGGGCGATCGAGAATTCCCTAATCTGTGATATATATCTTTTAATTCACCTGATTCGCCGAATTGTATGCCTTGTATATGTTCTGAAAGTTTTGTGTATATGTTTCTATATTTGAATAAACATTCTATTCAAAAGAAGAAGAAAAAAGAAGCACTCTGGACTCTGAATCCAGCGATCCGAGTTCAAATCTCGGTAGAACCTATCGTTTCCTGTTTATCTCTAACATTTGTTTTCGTTATTTTTCATCGATGCACCTATTTGTACGTCTCACTGAAGATTGGAAATGTGTATTTCGTTCTGTTTTTACATATTTTTCACATTTAACAAATTCCTCAACAAATCCGACAATTTCGGGGTAGTTCTAAACTTCCATTAAAATTCCTCACCAAAATTATATGTCGTAAGCAGACGCCTCAATGAAAGGCTTTATAAGAGGTTCTATGGTGTAATGGTTAGCACTCTGGACTTTGAATCCAGCGATCCGAGTTCAAATCTCGGTAGAACCTTATTGTTTTCTTTTTTCTTCTAACATTTGTTTTCGTTATTTTTCATCGATTCCTCTATTTGTACGTCGCATTGAAGTTTGGAAATGTGTACTTTGTTGTGTTTTTACATATGTTAACATTTAATAAATTCCTCTACAAAACCGACAATTTTGGCGCAGTTCTAACCTTGACTATAAAATGTATGTTATCGATCACTTGCTTACTCCATAAGCCTATTCACAAAATTGTATATCGTGAGCAAACCCCTGAACGAAAGGATTTATAACAGGTTCTATGGTGTAATGGTTAGCACTCTGGACTCTGAATCCAGCGATCCGAGTTCAAATCTCGGTAGAACCTATCGTTTCCTGTTTTATCTCAAACAATTGTTTTCGTTATTTTTCATCGATGCACCTATTTGTACGTCTAATTGAAGATTGGAAATGTGTATTTCGTTCTGTTTTTACATATTTTCCACATTTAACAAATTCTTCAACAAATCCAACAATTTCGGGGTAGTTCTAAGCTTCCTTTAAAATGTATTTTATCGATCACTTGCTTAATCCATAAGCCTATCATCTAAATTGTATATCGTAAGCAAACGCCTGAGCGAAACGTTTTTCAACAGGTTCTATGGGGTAATGGTTAGCACTCGTGGACTTTGAATCCAGCGATCCGAGTTGAAATCTCGGTAGAACCTAATGTTTTCTTTTTGCCCTCTATGGTGTAATGGTTAGCACTCTGGTCTCTGAATACAGCGATCCGAGTTCAAATCTCGGTAGAACCTAATGTTTTCCTTTTCCCTTTAACATTTGTTTTCGTTATCTTTCATCGATGCATCTATTTGTAAGTCTCATTGAAGATTGGAAATGTGCATTTCGTTCTGTTTTTACATATTTTTCACATATAACAAATTCCTCAACAAATCCGACAATTTCGGGGTAGTTCTAATCTTCCTTTAAAATATATTTTATCGATCACTTGCTTAATCAATAAGCCTATCATAAAAATTATATATGGTAAGCAAACGCCTCAATGAAAGGCTTTATAAGAGGTTCTATGGTGTAATGGTTAGCACTCAGGACTTTGTAGAGCTGGATTATAAAAATTTGCACAATGTTGTTTTTACGCGTGAGAAACTATGTAAAATTGGCCTTGCTGATTCAGATCTCTGTGTGATATGTTTGTCGCACAAAGAAGATACAAGGCATATATTTTTTTCTTGTACGGAGGTGCAAAGTTTTTTACAGTATTTAGGTGCATTTGTAGAGGACCTGTTCAGGTTTGCTCACGTCAGTGTCTTAAATAATGTTTCCTTTGAAATACTTGTATTATTCGGTTATTCTGTACAAAGTCGGAATGTAAACTGTTATTTCCTCAATATTGTATGTAGCCTGGCCCGTCTGGTAATTTTCAAGCGCAGAAATATGAAAATGTACCATGACAAACTCATTTCTCCAACATTTATGTTTAAAAAGTTACTGGAACAACATGTAAAGTCGGCGTTCACATACTTGCAGCGTGATTTGCCTGTTTTTAACAAGAGATATCTCTTTTGTAATCCGTTTGTTAAGCACGACAACTGCTTAAAAGTTAATTTTCCATAGTAGCTAATCCCATACTTTGTGGGCAATGAATATCACATTGTTGTATCCTTGATCAGTCAGGCCTCGATGTATTTGTGTAATCAAAAAGTGTGTATTAAGATAACTTGCGCAGGTCTTGAGTTTCTGTGATCGTCCTGTGTTTATCCTTCTTGACACTGCTAAATACTTTGTAAATACTTTGTATGATATATTTGTTGAATAAATATTATTCAAAAGAAAAAAAAAAAAAAAAAAAAAAAGGACTCAGGACTTTGAATCCAGCGATCCGAGTTCAAATCTCGGTAGAACGTTATGGTTTCTTTTTTCTTCTAACCTTTGTTTTCGTTAATTTTCATCGATTCCTCTATTTGTACGTCGCATTGAAGATTGGAAATGTGTATTTCGTTCTGTTTTCACATATGTTTCACATTTAATAAATTCCTCTACAAAACCGACAATTATCGATCACTTGCTTAATCAATAAGCCTATCATCAAAATTATATATCGTAAGCAAACGCCTCTATGAAAGGCTTTATAAGAGGTTCTATGGTGAAATGGTTAGCACTCTGAACTTTGAATCCAACGATCCGAGTTCAAATCTCAGTAGAACCTTATTGTTTTCTTTTTTCATCGATTCCTCTATTTGTACGTCGGAATGAAGTTTGGAAATGAGTTAGGACAGCTGAGGTGTGAAGACGTGAATTTGACTTGCTCTGTGTTTACAACAACAACGCTTTGTTAAGTTTGGTTTTCACATAGTGTGAACTTGCTATATTTTGCTTATTCTGGTGGAGTTTGATAAGGATTTTAGCCTTATAGGGCTTTGCCCTGTTTTCCTGTCGGGCGTTAGCCTGTACCTGGCGTTTTTTCAACATGTCGAAGCCTATCAGTTTCAACTCGGCTGCGAAGCCGCCTCGAACATTGTCGGTTTGTATCACAACGAGAGACAGTGCGGCGTTTTCCAATGCATATCATCGAGATTTACGACCTATTCTTGCCAGTACGATTGATATCAAGAAGGAATTACAGTGTCTACAGAAGAACTTTTTCAAAAAGTGTTTTTATGCCAAAGTGAATACTGAAGGGGCGCACAATGCTCTACTTATGAGAGCGGATTTCTACATTGGCGATGTGGAGTGGCATATTACTCCGGCGAGTTCATCGTATCTGAATGTCACAGCACATTGGGCCCCGGACGAGATGTTGGACGAAACTATTTCCCAGGCTTTAAGACCGTACGGAGAGTGTTTGGGTGTAAAGAAGCCACTTTTGTCCGGGTCGGATTTTACCAATGTTCGGACGGGTATACGGATATACCGATTCAAGTGTCACAAATAAAGGTATGTGCCGAACTTCATCGATTTTAATAACGATGTGGTCATGTTCACTTATCCCGGACAAGTTCAGGAATGTCGAAAATGTGGACAGAGTCGACACAAGGCCCATGAATGTGAGGCAAAATGGTGTATAAATTGTGATGGTTTTTCCCCTCATGAAAGCCCCCATGATGGAATTCACTGCCCCGAAAAATGTCGTGTTTGTGGTTCTCCGTCACACAATTCAACTGAATGTTGTGCGCGAGTGTGGTCTTACGCGACTAGAGTGAAAAATGTAGGACCTCGGCCGGAAAAGAATGTGGTTTCTGGATCTGATTTAGAAGGTGAGATAGATGTGTTGGGTAATTCAAGTGAGAGTGATCGTGGTGACAGTGATGAAGGGCAAATGGAGGAAGACGACAGTGAGATTCCTATTGATGCAGAATCAGTTGCAGGTGATAAAGAAAGTGACAACGAAGAGGATTTTGATAACGAGAGTACACAGTCAGCTGATCTTGGAGTTGAGATGCTGACAAATGCTGACGTACATGTGGATGGGGGTGGTGTATCTGGCGATGCCATGTCTCCGGCTAAATCGCTGGTGAAAAAGCCAAAATTAGCTGGTGATGTGCCCTCAGTCGAACAGGCTGAGAAACTTTTGCCTGGCAAATCTGGGTCCGACGGGGAGACCGGTGTTGAGCCTCATAAGCCAACTTGCCAAACGAGGATCGATTCTCACAGTTCTGAAGTAGACAAAGATGTAATTGAACAAGACGAACAATCGATGGAAGTTTCACAAGAAACAGAACTTTCACAAGAAACTATGACCCCGGTGCCAGCAGAAATAGACAACTTGTCTTTGCTTGAACACAGACAAAGAGCATTGTTGGCTAGGAGAGTCAAGAAAAGGCATGCTAAGAACAATGAACAATTGTGCTTTTCCCAGTGTATTGTTTCGTTGGCCCTTTCACAAAATAACAATGTATATCTATGTTCTATTATTTCTCACTGCAATGACAGCTTGTGATAACGTGCGTGTAGCAACTTTGAACGTGAACGGTCTTCGGGACGACGTGAAAAAAGCTCAAGTCAAAGAATTCGTTTTTGACAATGACATTGATATTTTGTTTTTGCAAGAAACTCATTTTGAAAAATACAGTGACACTGTAAAGCTGAATATTCCCGGGGAGTGTCGTTGGGCCTATGGCTCGACGCAGAGTTGTGGAGTGGGAATTGTAATAAGATACTCTGTCGATTGCAATATTAAAAATGTTCAGAGGTGCCCTCACGGTCGCTTTATTGTGATAAATGCTGATATCAATAACACTGCTGTAAAATTAGTGTGCATTTATGCTCCTAATAACCCATGCGATCGGAAAGCATTTGTAAGTGATATTGATAAGTTGATCTGTGGGAATCATGTCATTATCCTTGGTGGAGATTTTAATTTTGTGTCTAACAATGATCTAGATAAGTATGGTGGTGATGCAAATTCTAGGAATGATAGGAAAGTCGAAATGGATTCTATTAAGAACGACTTTGACCTGTCTGATATATTCAGGAAAAAGTATCCCAATAGTCAGATAGCTACGAGAATTGATCGTTTTTATTTATCAAATGTATTGTGTAATTCGGTATCTTTATCTGACGTTATTCATGTGGCTTTTTCGGATCATTCTTGTGCCTTTTTCGACATGACTTTTATTGATGTTTTATCTTGGGGACCTGGCTACTGGAAATGCAATGTGTCTGTTTTAAATGATCCGAATTTTGAGGGAAGAATTGAAAATTTATACACTGAGATTTTCGATAATGGCAATTTTGCGGGTGTAGTCGAGAAATGGGAGGAGTTTAAAGACAAGTCTAAGCAGTAAATTGGCCAATTTTCGATCGGGAAAGCCAGGTCCTCGAAGAAAAAACTTCTTGATCTAAATTTAGAGTTGAACAGGTTGAAATCTGACCCTGTTTTCAACAACGATAAGATAAAAGATGTTAAATGCACAATAAACGCCTTACAGACTGAGTCAAAAAGGGGGTCTGTGATTAGGGCTAAGGCGGTACATTTTCAAGAGAGTGAAAAACCGACTAAATACTTCCTTAGGCGAGAGAGTGGCAGAGGTAAAAAGAAAATGATTAAAAATCTTAAATGTCACAGTGATGTTTCGGTACACCATGTGCGACAAAGTGAAATATCTGGTTGTGTTCGGCAATATTACACTGAATTGTATACGAGTCAGGAAACCGATACATATGTACAAGATCAGTTTTTATCATTTTTACCTTCTTTAGATGAAGCTGATAGTGATGTGTGTGAGGGAGGTATGACGAAAGATGAGCTGTATTGTGCACTGAAAGATATGTCGAATAATAAGTCACCAGGTGAAGATGGTTTACCGGCTGAGTTCTATATGAGATACTGGTCAATTATTGGTGACACGTATACACATGTTGTAAATATTTGTTTCAATGAAGGATGTTTGAGTCCAAGTCAAAGATCGGGGCTCATTACTTTATTATGTAAAGATCCTAACAATGGTGAAGATATAAAGAACTGGCGCCCAATTAGTTTACTTAATGTTGATTACAAGATCGTTTCAAAGGCATTATGTAATCGCCTCAAGAAAGTAATTGAAAATATTGTACATCGGAACCAAACTTGTGGTATTCCTGGGAGATCTATTTTGGATAACCTTCATTTGTTGAGAAATACGTATGATTATGTAGAACAAAAGGATATGGCGGCTTGTTTTTGAACTTAGACCAAGAGAAAGCCTTTGACCGAGTTGATTGGTCCTTTTTGTTCAAATGTCTTGGAAAATATAAGTTTGGTCCTGATTTCTGCAAATGGGTAAAACTGCTATACACTGATATATCGAGTCGTGTATTGGTTAATGGTCATCTGACCGATAGCTTTGTACTAAGTAGAGGTGTTAGACAGGGGTGTTCCATTTCTCCGTTGTTATATGTTTTAACTCTAGAACCCCTTATTGCTGCTGTCAGAAACTGTGAGTCAATCCAGGGTGTCAAGATTCCTGGTACGAATTTTGAAGTAAAGGTAACTGCTTTTGCGGATGACGAGACAGTAGTTGTCACAGACGAGGAATCTGTACGACAGGTAGTTAAACTTGGTGATAAATTTGAGGAAGCCTCCGGAGCCCGACTTAATGTCGATAAGAGCTCAGCTTTGCCCATTGGGAAATGGAAAAGGGATAATCTCCCTGTTCCGGGTTTTAAAATTGTAGATAATGCTAAAATATGTGGGGTATTCATTGGCGAGAACAGCATGGACTTAAACAGTAATCATGTTCTAAATAAAGTGAAGAAGAATGTAACATGTTGGTCGGGAAGATATTTAACGTTAAGGGGAAAAGGTATTTTAATAAACACTGTTGCCCTGGCGGTATTGTGGTATACAGTGCAAGCAACTTTGTTATCGAAACAATGTGTAGTCCAATGTGTACAGAATGTGTTTAAATTTTTGTGGAATGCAAAGCCTAAGAATATCAAGAGAAATGTTTTGTACAATAGGTTTGACAAAGGAGGGTTGAATATTCAGAACGTCGAATGTAAGCTGAAGTCTCTCGCTGTCAAACATTTGCTAAAAGTTGATTTATGGTACAAATGCAGACTGGAAATACTTTGCTATTTATTGGTTAGGCATTTCTTTACGTAATGTGTGTCCAGTGTTCGCAAGACCTGGCATTCCGCATGCAATGAACCCTGCTGGATATTATAGATTTGCGATAAACGCTTGGAGAGAATTTTACGTCGGACAGATCCTGTTTTATCTCTAACATTTGTTTTCGTTATTTTTCATCGATGCATCTATTTGTACGTCTAATTGAAGATTGGAAATGCGTATTTCGTTCTGGTTTTACATATTTTCCACATTTAACAAATTCCTCAACAAATTCGACAATTTCGGGGTAGTTCTAAGCTTCCTTTAAAATATATTTTATCGATCACTTGCTTAATCCATAAGCCCATCATCTAAATTGTATATCGTAAGCAAACGCCTGAGCGAAACGTTTTTTAAGAGGTTCTATGGTGTAATGGTTAGCACTCTTGGACTTTGAATACAGCGATCCGAGTTCAAATCTCGGTAGAATCTAATGTTTTCTTTTTCCCTTTAACATTTGTTTTCGTTATCTTTCATCGATGCATCTATTTCTAAGTCTCATTGAAGATTGGATCACTTGCTTAATCAATAAGCCTATCATCAAAATTATATATCGTAAGCAAACGCCTTAATGAAAGGCTTTATAAGAGGTTCTATGGTGTAATGGTTAGCACTCTGGATCTCTGTGTGATATGTTTGTCGCACAAAGAAGATACAAGGCATATATTTTTTTCTTGTCCGGAGGTGCAAAGTTTTTTACACTATTTAGGTTCATTTGTAGAGGACCTGTTCAGGTTTGCACACGTCAGAGTCCTGAATAACGTTTCGTTTGAAATACTTGTATTATTCGGTTATTCTGTACAAAGTCGGTATGTAAATTGTTATTTCCTCAATATTGTATGTAGCCTGGCTCGCCTGGTAATTTTCAAGCGCAGAAATATGAAAATGTATCATGACAAACTCATTTCTCCAACATTTATGTTTAAAAAGTTACTGAAACAACATGTGAAGTCGGCGTTCACATACTTGCAGCGTGATTTGCCTGCTTTTAACAAGAGATATCTCTTTGGTAATCCCTTTGTTAAGCACGATAGTTGCTTAAAAGTTAATTTTCCATAGTAGCTAATTCCATGCTTTGTGTGCAATGTATATCACATTGATGTATCCTTGATCACTCCGGCCTCGATGTATTTGTGTAATCAAAATTGTATATCGTAAGCAAACCCCTGAACGAAAGAATTTATAACAGGTTCTATGGTGTAATGGTTAGCACTCTGGACTCTGAATCCAGCGATCCGAGTTCAAATCTCGGTAGAACCTATCGGTTCCTGTTTTATCTCTAACATTTGTTTTCGTTATTTTTCATCGATGCATCTATTTGTACGTCTAATTGAAGATTGGAAATCTGTATTTCGTTCTGTTTTTACTTATTTTCCAAATTTAACAAATTTCTCAACAAATCCGACAATTTCAGGGTAGTTCTAAGATTCCATTAAAATGTATTTTATCGATCACTTGCTTAATCCATAACCCTATCATCTAAATTGCATATCGTAAGCAAACGCCTGAGCGAAACGTTTTTCAGCAGGTTCTATGGGGTAATGGTTAGCACTCATGGACTTTGAATCCAGCGATCCGAGTTCAAATCTCGGTAGAACCTAATGTTTTCTTTTTGTCCCCTATGGTGTAATGGTGTAGCACTCTGGTCCCTGAATACAGCGATCCGAGTTCAAATCTCGGTAGAACCTAATGTTTTCCTTTTCCCTTTAACATTTGTTTTCGTTATCTTTCATCGATGCATCTATTTGTAAGTCTCATTGAAGATTGGAAATGTGAATTTCCTTCTGATTTTACATATTTTTCACATAAAACAAATTCCTCAACAAATCCAATAATTTCGGGGTAGTTCTAAACTTCCTTTAAAATGTATTTTATCGATCACTTGCTTAATCAATAAGCCTATCATAAAAATTATAGTCAAATTATTTGCAAACGCCTCAATGAAAGGCTTTATAAGAGGTTCTATGGTGTAATGGTTTGTACTCTGGACTTTGAATTCAGCGATCCGAGTTCAAATCTCGGTAGAGCCTCTATGGTGTAATGGTTAGCACTCTGGTCTTGTATGCCTTGTATATGTTCTGAAAGTTTTGTGTATATGTTTCTATATTTGAATAAACATTCTATTCAAAAGAAAAAAGAAAAAAAAAAGCACTCTGGTCTCTGAATACAGCGATCCGAGTTCAAATCTCGGTAGAACCTAATGTTTTCCTTTTTCCTTTAACATTTGTTTTCGTTATCTTTCATCGATGCATCTATTTCTAAGTCTCATTGAAGATTGGAAATGTGTATTTCGTTCTGTTTTTACATATTTTTCACATTCCTCAACAAATCCGACAATTTCGGGGTAGTTCTAAACTTCCTTTAAAATGTATTTTATCAATCACTTGCTTAATCAATAAGCCTATCATAAAAATTATATATCGTAAGCAAACGCCTCAATCAAAGGCTTTATAAGAGGTTCTATGGTGTAATGGTTAGCACTCTGGACTTTGAATCCAGCGGTCCGAGTTCAAATCTGTACAACCTAATGTATTCTTTTTTTCCCTTTAACATTTGTTTCGTTATCTTTCATCGATGCATCTATTTCTAAGTCTCATTGAAGATTGGATATGTCAAATGAGGTCAAAGTATTGTACATGTATCTAATCAATGTCTTGTTATTTAGTACATGGTGTGCACGAAACGATGTGGTGTTTCAAAGGAAAGATAGAACAGTTCAGTCTATTACTGCGGTCGCAAAGCAAACTATTAAAAGTAGAGCACATGTGGACTTTATTAGGTTGGAAAGAGAAACCTTTTGCAGGATATGGTGCAGAAATAATGCAATTTGTAAGATACAACGGTCAAGACTTATCTTTTTCTTGTAGTCCATAGAGACTGATTGCAAACTTTGAAAGAACGAATTAAGACAGTCCAATTTTGTCTGTGATATTTATTATATTTTAAAGGACTGCACTGTGTAATGGTTCAAAAGTATGTATTATCAATGTAATTGTATATATCTGTGAATAAATTCTTTATCTTTCAAAAGAAAAAAAAAGATTCGAAATGTGTATTTCGTTCTGTTTTTACATATTTTCCACATTTAACAAATTCCTCAACAAATCCGACAATTTCGGGGTAGTTCTAAACTTCCTTCAAAATGTATTTTATCGATCACTTGCTTAATCAATAAGCCTATCATCAAAATTATATATCTTAAGCAAACGCCTCAATGAAAGGCTTTATAAGAGGTTCTATGGTGTAATGGTTAGCACTCTGGACTTTGAATCCAGCGATCCGAGTTCAAATCTCGGTAGAACCTATCGACTGGAGCGCTTGACCTGGACAGACGTGTTTGTCCAGCTCTGCCTATTGTATGGTGTCGTTGTTGTTTCGGATTTCTGTGAGGTTGCTGGTGGAGAAGCATGGCCTATCGTGGCCGTGGCGGCCGCGGTAGGGCTTTCCATCCCGGGAGTCACCAGGGAAGTACGAATGGTGGAATCAATATTTGAAGGAATTATCGATGATTGTAGAAATTGGCAGAAATGAGCTTTCGCCTGAGGAACTGATCAAAGGAGTTGAAAACAGTGTGGGTTGAATTCGTTGCTTGCCTGTGTTCCGAGAGGAACGGACAAATACGAAATTACAGTGATTGATACAGTGTGCAGAGATTTGCTTGTGGACACATTGGAAATTGAAGGGAAAAGTTACCAATGTTCGGAAGTTGTTAACAGGAAGATCGTGGTATCTTTTATGCATTTATCGAGTTATGTACAAGACGAAGAGATTGTGAACAAACTGAATGAGTTTGGGGTGGAAGTTCTATCTGACATAAAGAGAAAGTACTACGAGGATTCAAAAGTGGTGGACGGTACGAGGTATGTACAAGTCAAGTTTCCACCTAATGTAAGATCGTTGCCATACGCCATGCGTTTTAACACCGGCCACGGTTCTGATTTTTTCCGAGTCGTTCACAACAATCAAGTGAAAGTGTGCTCTCAGTGTTTGTCAGACCAACATCTTTTCAAGCAGTGCCCGGAGTTTGTATGTTATCAGTGTGGGGATCAAGGTTCAAAGCGATCGTGCTATGCCTAGAAATGTGATTTCTGTGATTATTTCCCCCGTCACTGTGTATGTGTTCGGTGTGAGGCGTGCGGTGAGGTTGATTGCTCCTGTCAGGAATTTGGTGGTGAGGAGCCATTGTCAAATGAGCTCTGTGTAAACTGTGGTCTTTTCGGCTGTCACTGCACGGAAGAGGGTCCAGAGGAAACAAGCCAAACAATGGCCAATGTAGAAACCATCATCGTCGAACAGCCTGAAGCAATCACACCTGAATGTGTGAAAACAACTGAAGTTCCCGCTTTGCCAGGAGAGCGAGTTGAAGAGAATGAAGTGAGTGTTCATCCAGAAGCCACTGCTCCAACAGAGGTTAATGACGAAGAGGCCAATCAGAAAATGACTGTGCCTCCAGATAAGGTAATTAAATGGGAGGAGCTTGCCACCGAAAATCAGGACGTTGATGAATTATGTAATGACAGCCAGGAAGGGAACAATGCTGAGAATGATTGGCATATGGTTGCTCCACGTCAGCGCAAACGCCATGAATCGGCAGATAGAGGCGGAAAGTCGAGTTCGGCCTTCTTCAACAGGCGTAGAAGATTAAATATCACCCCGGACTTGACGAGAGCTAAGATTAGAAACAAAAATAAAAAGAGTTAGTAACGATGGCGGGACTTGGAATCTTACAATCATTATTCATCATGGTTTTTATACAATCATGGAATTGTAATGGATTACGGAATATAAAGAAGTTGAAAGACACCGCTCATAGTTTAAACTCAGACATTATTTGTTTGCAAGAGACCTTTTGGGATGACCATTTCATAGAGACAAATAAACACATGTTCAATGGTAATGTTTATTATAGTAATAGCCCTGTGGGGCATAGGGGTGTTGCAATCATTGTTTCCAAACCCTTTATTCATTGTGTTGAATCGGTAGAAAAAGACAATGATGGGAGATTGATGAAATTGACTTTGACCATTGAAAATGAATATTTGGACATTTTAAATATTTACGCTCCCAACACTGTTCATGAAAGGGTCATTTTTTTCGGTAATGTTGAAAAACATTGTAGAGATGTAGCAACTATTGTGACCGGTGATTTTAATGCCGTTTTTTTCTACAATAGATCGATCGACTGGGATCTTAGAAAATGACAAGTCACGTGATATTTTATTGGATATTATGTGTAAGCTGGGGTTGTGTGATGTCTGGAGATATTTTTATCCAGATCGAATTGCCTTTACGTGGCGCCGTATTATTCAGAATGTTCTGAGACAAAGTAGAATAGACCATTTTCTGGCATCAAGAAGTCTGTCTGCTAATTTTAAATCTGTGTTCTTTACGCCAAGCAGTGTGAGTGATCATAGTGTCATTAGCATGCGTGTGGAGGTCAGCTCAATAGATCGTGGACCTGGACTTTACGTGTTTAACAATGCCCTATTGTCAGATAGCACCTTTTGTGAAAGAGTGAATGGGCTGTTAAACGATCAGTTATTGTGTCTTTTATTTGTGACAAGTAAGCTTATCTGGTGGGATAATGTTAAATTCAAGATCAAACAATTGGCTAGGTCATTTGGTATTCGCAGAAAGAAAGAAAAACAACAAGAAATGTATCATGTGCAAAACAAATTAGAGCATGAATATAGAAGGGCTGCCATTATTTCGATCGGGCTATGACTTGAGTCGAATTGTTGAATTGCAAAATGAGTTAAAAAAGCAAGAACAAGATAAATGTATGGGGGCTATTTTAAGATCAAAGGCCAAGTGGACGCATGAAAGCGATAAAAATACTGGGTATTTTCTGAAATTGGAAAAGCACAGACAACAGAAGAAGTTAATTAAGCAGTTAGTGAAGGATGATGGAATGACTGTAACAGACTCTGAGTCTATTTTACGTGAAATATTTAACTTTTATTCTGATTTGTACAAGAAGGATGAAATTGATTTTGATGCTGTTAAAGCCGTTTTGTCTCCAGTTAAGACTTTCTTATCTGAACCCCAAAGAGATGAGTGTGACTTAGATATATCTGTCAATGAATTAAAATATGCACTGGATGGTATGGCACGAAACAAAAGCCCGGGGAATGATGGTCTAACTGTTGAATTTTATATGCATTTTTGGCCTTTACTAGGGGAAATTATGTGTGATGTTTTCATTGAAGCCTTTGAGAAAGGTGTACTTTCCCGCTCAATGAAGAGTGGTGTTATTAGTCTTATTTACAAAGAGAAGGGAGACAAGGAGTTATTAAAGAATTACAAAATATTATCTAGATGTATGGCCAATCGACTTAAGAATGTTATGGGTTCGTTGATAAATGTCTGCCAAACTTGCTGCGTTCCTGGGCGGGATATAGCTGACACTTTGTGCAGCATCAGGGATGTCATGTGGTATGTGGAGAACGATGAAATTGAGTCTTATTTTCTTAAATTAGATCAAGAAAAGGCATTCGATAGGGTGTTGCATGATTATCTCGCTGAAGTGTTATTGCATTTTGGTTTTGGTGAGAATTTTGTGAAATGGATCAAATTTGTTTATACGAATGTTAGAAGTGCAGTTAAGTGTAATGGTTACTTAACAGAATATTTTAATGTTGGTAAATCTATCAGACAGGGCTGCCCTATTTCGGCCATGCTGTATGTTTTGAGTGTTGAGCCCTTAGGGGCACTAATTAGAGATTCGATCGATATTCGTGGTATTAAAATACCTGGATCGTCACTTATGTCCTTAATATTTCAACATGCTGATGATGCCACAATTACTGTCAAGACTTATCTTTTTCTTGTAGTCCATAGAGACTGATTGCAAACTTTGAAAGAACGAATTAAGACAGTCCAATTTTGTCTGTGATATTTATTATATTTTAAAGGACTGCACTGTGTAATGGTTCAAAAGTATGTATTATCAATGTAATTGTATATATCTGTGAATAAATTCTTTATCTTTCAAAAGAAAAAAAAAGATTGGAAATGTGTATTTCTTTCTGTTTTTACATATTTTCCACATTTAACAAATTCCTCAACAAATCCGATAATTTCGGGGTAGTTCTAAACTTCCTTCAAAATGTATTTTATCGATCACTTGCTTAATCAATAAGCCTATCATCAAAATTATATATCTTAAGCAAACGCCTCAATGAAAGGCTTTATAAGAGGTTCTATGGTGTAATGGTTAGCACTCTGGACTTTGAATCCAGCGATCCCAGTTCAAATCTCGGTAGAATCTATCGACTGGAGCGCTTGACCTGGACAGACGTGTTTGTCCAGCTCTGCCTATTGAATGGTGTCGTTGTTGTTTCGGATTTCTGTGAGGTTGCTGGTGGAGAAGCATGGCCTATCGTGGCCGTGGCGGCCGCGGTAGGGCTTTCCATCCCGGGAGTCACCAGGGAAGTACGAATGGTGGAATCAATATTTGAAGGAATTATCGATGATTGTAGAAATTGGCAGAAATGAGCTTTCGCCTGAGGAACTGATCAAAGGAGTTGAAAAACAGTGTGGGTTGAATTCGTTGCTTGCCTGTGTTCCGAGAGGAACGGACAAATACGAAATTACAGTGATTGATACAGTGTGCAGAGATTTGCTTGTGGACACATTGGAAATTGAAGGGAAAAGTTACCAATGTTCGGAAGTTGTTAACAGGAAGATCGTGGTATCTTTTATGCATTTATCGAGTTATGTACAAGACGAAGAGATTGTGAACAAACTGAATGAGTTTGGGGTGGAAGTTCTATCTGACATAAAGAGAAAGTACTACGAGGATTCAAAAGTGGTGGACGGTACGAGGTATGTACAAGTCAAGTTTCCACCTAATGTAAGATCGTTGCCATACGCCATGCGTTTTAACACCGGCCACGGTTCTGATTTTTTCCGAGTCGTTCACAACAATCAAGTGAAAGTGTGCTCTCAGTGTTTGTCAGACCAACATCTTTTCAAGCAGTGCCCGGAGTTTGTATGTTATCAGTGTGGGGATCAAGGTCATACAAAGCGATCGTGCTATGCCTAGAAATGTGATTTCTGTGATTATTTCCCCCGTCACTGTGTATGTGTTCGGTGTGAGGCGTGCGGTGAGGTTGATTGCTCCTGTCAGGAATTTGGTGGTTAGGAGCCATTGTCAAATGAGCTCTGTGTAAACTGTGGTCTTTTCGGCTGTCACTGCACGGAAGAGGGTCCAGAGGAAACAAGCCAAACAATGGCCAATGTAGAAACCATCATCGTCGAACAGCCTGAAGCAATCACACCTGAATGTGTGAAAACAACTGAAGTTCCCGCTTTTCCAGGAGAGCGAGTTGAAGAGAATGAAGTGAGTGTTCATCCAGAAGCCACTGCTCCAACAGAGGTTAATGACGAAGAGGCCAATCAGAAAATGACTGTGCCTCCAGATAAGGTAATTAAATGGGAGGAGCTTGCCACCGAAAATCAGGACATTGATGAATTATGTAATGACAGCCAGGAAGGGAACAATACTGAGAATGATTGGCATATGGTTTCTCCACGTCAGCGCAAACGCCATGAATCGGCCTTCTTCAACAGGCGTAGAAGATTAAATATCACCCCGGACTTGACGAGAGCTAAGATTAGAAACAAAAATAAAAAGAGTTAGTAACGATGGCGGGACTTGGAATCTTACAATCATTATTCATCATGGTTTTTATACAATCATGGAATTGTAATGGATTACGGAATATAAAGAAGTTGAAAGACACCGCTCATAGTTTAAACTCAGACATTATTTGTTTGCAAGAGACCTTTTGGGATGACCATTTCATAGAGACAAATAAACACATGTTCAGTGGTAATGTTTATTATAGTAATAGCCCTGTGGGGCATAGGGGTGTTGCAATCATTGTTTCCAAACCCTTTATTCATTGTGTTGAATCGGTAGAAAAAGACAATGATGGGAGATTGGTGAAATTGACTTTGACCATTGAAAATGAATATTTGGACATTTTAAATATTTACGCTCCCAACACTGTTCATGAAAGGGTCATTTTTTTCGGTAATGTTAAAAAACATTGTAGAGATGTAGCAACTATTGTGACCGGTGATTTTAATGCCGTTTTTTCTACAATAGATCGATCGACTGGGATCTTAGAAAATGACAAGTCACGTGATATTTTATTGGATATTATGTGTAAGCTGGGGTTGTGTGATGTCTGGAGATATTTTTATCCAGATCGAATTGCCTTTATGTGGCGCCGTATTGTTCAGAATGTTCTGAGACAAAGTAGAATAGACCATTTTCTGGCATCAAGAAGTCTGTCTGCTAATTTTAAATCTGTGTTCTTTACGCCAAGCAGTGTGAGTGATCATAGTGTCATTAGCATGCGTGTGGAGGTCAGCTCAATAGATCGTGGACCTGGACTTTACGTGTTTAACAATGCCCTATTGTCAGATAGCACCTTTTGTGAAAGAGTGAATGGGCTGTTAAACGATCAGTTATTGTGTCTTTTATTTGTGACAAGTAAGCTTATCTGGTGGGATAATGTTAAATTCAAGATCAAACAATTGGCTAGGTCATTTGGTATTCGCAGAAAGAAAGAAAAACAACAAGAAATGTATCATGCGCAAACAAATTAGAGCATGAATATAAACACCTCAACAAAAGTAAGTTCCCCCCTAAACATTGGTTAATATTTTCTAAGATATTTATGGGATTGTAACGAGATTTCTCACAGAGCATTAGTTTGACCAGTGCAACAATCGGTGAAAATTATTACCATGTAGGTGGTGCTTTGCCTGAATGAACATGAATTCAATGCAAGACGGTCGCATTTCAAAAATTGCAAAACAGATTATCAAAGACAGATTTTATTCAATCACGAACAAATCCTAACAGGTAGAGCAAAGACAGTGATATCCAATCACACAGTTTGACTAGAGCAACAATCGGGGGAAAAGATTGCCCTGTACGTGGTGCTATGCCTGAATGAGCATGCATTGAATGTAAGACAGTAGCATTTCCATAAATGCCAAAACAGATTATTAAAGACAGATTTTATTCAGTAACGAACAAATCCTAATCGGTAGAGCAAAAACAGTGATATCCAATCACACGATTTGACCAGAGCAACAATCGATGAAAAAGATTACCCTGTACGTGGTGCTATGCCTGAATGAGCATGCATTGAATGCAAGATGGTAGCATTTCCATAAATTGCAAAACAGATCATTAAAGACAGATCTTAATCAATAATGAACAAATTCTAACCGCTAAAGCAAAGACAGTCCTATCCAATCACACGGTTTGACCAAAGCAGCAATCGGTGAATATGATTACCGTGTTGGTGGTGCTATGCCTTAACCCTGTCAGGCCTGGAGGGCCATTATGGCCCTGTCCTACCAAACTTTCTCTCCTATCTCCGGAGCGACAACAAAATGAAAGCAGACTTTTTAGTTGGTCATATTTGGGTCATTTTGAACGTAATTGCATACCCCCAGAACAGAGGACCATGAGTAAATCACTGGGACATTTGGGACCTGTCCAGGTCTAGGGCGCTACCGTATTCCCCCCCCCCTCCAATAGTTTTCTTACCTCTGGAGATTGGATGCTGAAACTTACCACAATACACCCTTGGGTCACGCTCTACCAGAACATGATGCAAACATTTGATGACGTCACAGTGACGTCATTTTCAAAAAGGCATTTTTGGTCGATTTTTTTGGTCAGATTTTTCGAATTTTTTATTTATGTATATTCTTTGCAAAAACTGCATGATAAATTAGTAAATAATAGTCCGATGCGAAATAAAACCATTTCCACCCACTTTTCCGCGAGGAAAAGCAGAACGTTTGAAGAAAAATGATGAAAATATCACTTTTCTGGTACATCACATGGCCGCCATCTTGGATTTACCCATGATCCTCTGTTCGGGGGGGTATGCAAATATGTCCAAACTGACCCCAATATGACAAACTAAAAAGTCTGCTTTCATTTTGTTGTCGCTCCGGAGATAGGAGAGAAAGTTTGGTAGGAGAGGGCCATAATGGCCTTCCAGGGTTAAGGCATAGCACCACCTACAGGGTAATCATATTCACTGATTGCTGCTCTGGTCAAACCGTGTTATTGGAGAGCACTGTCTTTGCTTTAGCGGCTAGGATTTGTTAGTTATTGAATAAAATCTGTCTTTGATAATCTGCTTTGCAATTTATGGAAATGCTACCGACTTGCATTCAATGCATGCTCATTCAGGCATAGCACCACGTACAGGGTAATCTTTTTCATCGATTGTTGCACTGGTCAAACTAATGCTCTGTGAGAAATCTCGTTACAATCGCATAAATATCTTAGAAAATATTAACCAATGTTTAGGGGGGAACTTACTTTTGTTGAGGTGTTTAGAAGGGCTGCCATTATTTCGGGCTATGACTTGAGTCGAATTGTTGAACTGCAAAATGAGTTAAAAAAGCAAGAACAAGATAAATGTATGGGGGCTATTTTAAGATCAAAGGCCAAGTGGACGCATGAAAGCGATAAAAATACTGGGTATTTTCTGAAATTGGAAAAGCACAGACAACAGAAGAAGTTAATTAAGCAGTTAGTGAAGGATGATGGAATGACTGTAACAGACTCTTGAGTCTATTTTACGTGAAATATTTAACTTTTATTCTGATTTGTACAAGAAGGATGAAATTGATTTTGATGCTGTTAAAGCCGTTTTGTCTCCAGTTAAAACTTTCTTATCTGAACCCCAAAGAGATTAGTGTGACTTAGATATATCTGTCAATGAATTAAAATATGCACTGGATGGTATGGCACGAAACAAAAGCCCGGGGAATGATGGTCTAACTGTTGAATTTTATATGCATTTTTGGCCTTTACTAGGGGAAATTATGTGTGATGTTTTCATTGAAGCCTTTGAGAAAGGTGTACTTTCCCGCTCAATGAAGAGTGGTGTTATTAGTCTTATTTACAAGGAGAAGGGAGACAAGGAGTTATTAAAGAATTGGAGACCTATAAGTCTTTTAAATGTCGATTACAAAATATTATCTAGATGTATGGCCAATCGACTTAAGAATGTTATGGGTTCGTTGATAAATGTCTGCCAAACTTGCTGCGTTCCTGGGCGGGATATAGCTGACACTTTGTGCAGCATCAGGGATGTCATGTGGTATGTGGAGAACGATGAAATTGAGTCTTATTTTCTTAAATTAGATCAAGAAAAGGCATTCGATAGGGTGTCGAATGATTATCTCGCTGAAGTGTTATTGCATTTTGGTTTTGGTGAGAATTTTGTGAAATGGATCAAAACATTTTATACGGATGTTAGAAGTGCAGTTAAGTGTAATGGTTACTTAACAGAATATTTTAATGTTGGTAAATCTATCAGACAGGGCTGCCCTATTTCGGCCATGCTGTATGTTTTGAGTGTTGAGCCCTTAGGGGCACTAATTAGAGATTCGATCGATATTCGTGGTATTAAAATACCTGGATCGTCACTTATGTCCTTAATATTTCAACATGCTGACGATGCCACAATTACTGTAAGAGATCGTCAGTCTATTACTAGGTGTGTGGATCGAGTGCATACTTATGAGAAAGCGTCAAATTCACGACTGAACATAGAAAAATCTGAGATTTATCCGATGTGTGTTTCTGATGACATTGACCAAATAGAGGGTATTCCTGTTAATAATGACTGTTTATGTGTGTTGGGAGTCCATTTGGGGGTCAACAAAGCACGGTGTTTAGAGAAAAACTGGGTTGACAAAATACGTAAAATGAAAGTGGTGATGAACTTATGGAAATTAAGAGCCCTAACTTTGCATGGCAAAGTCACTGTTTTGTCCAGCTTATTATTATCTCGTCTATGGTATATCATGACCGTGTTACCTGTGCCTAAAACGTATTTAGATATGCTTAGAAATATGTGTGTTGACTTCTTGTGGGGTAAGAGGTCTCACCTGGTGGCATATAATACAGTAATTGGAGACTTGTATTGTGGGGGTCTTAATTTGCCAGATATTTCTTGTAAACTTAAGGCTCTACGCTTGAAGTTTCTGGCACGGTATTTTAATGAGGATCAGCCTCAGATTTGGAAAGAAATTTTAAATTATTGTTTGTCTAAATGGAAGGACTTGGGTCTAAATAAGCCGTTATTATTTATGTCTATGGAAAGATCCTTGATGAATGTTCTGCCTGATTTCTATTGTGAAATGCTACTAGCTTGGTTGGAAATCCAAAAGTATGTTAAATTGGGATTCTTCAACAAGGGTTTGGTATTATCTCAGCCTATATTTTATAACCCCAGGGTTACAGTGTCTGGGAAAACGCTGTCTTCTGATCTGTTTATTGGGGCCAGAGTTTTTTGTTTTCGGGACTTCCTTTATGAGGTAATTCCGGGGTTTTTGCCATCTTGTGCAATTACGGAAATGATAACGGATGTTTTCCAAGATGCTGATCCCTACAGAATTAGAATGTTGTATTCTGTTATTAAATCTGCTATACCCATGATTTGGGTCGAAGAATTACGCCAGTGTCCGGAGTCCGTTACCTCTTCTTATGATGCACCTACTGTATGCTATAATAGTCGGGGCTGTTAGGGCATAAAAGGGACTGTTTGGTTCAGATTCTTCAAAAAGCACCAAATTTGGCCCATATGTTGCCCATACCATACCTTTTCGATTTTTGACGGGCGCCAAGGTAGTCGCCCCCTGGGGCCGCCATATTGGCGAAATTCATTATGGCCGCCACCCGGGTTTGAGGTCAGTCAATAAAATGGCTAGAATCATGAATAATACAACTTTTTAGTGGTTATCGGAGTCGGGAAATCTGATTCTGATCTTATTTCAACGATTTGAGGTCAAGGTCACCCTGAAGGTCATTTTTGGGTCAAATTCGTCATTTTTAGTGGTTTTTAGTCGAGATATACAAACTAACTCATTTTATCGATTTTCGGGGTTGAGTAACCCGAATCTGGCCATATTTTGACAATTTGAGGCAATCTTGCATGTGAGGTTCATGAAAGATGTCCCCCGAAACAGAGGTCAACCGGAGGTCAATTATAGGAAACATCAAAAGGGCTAGAATCACAAATAATACCATAGGGCTTTGCGGCATCGGAGAATTAGATTCTGACCTTATTTTGACGATTTGAGGTCATGGTCACCTCATTTGAGAATTAAAGGTCAAAGATCAACAGTTGCTACTAAAAACAACCGAAAGAAGATTATTCAGGAACAAATGTTACTAAAATACTTCGGAGATGACATCTGCTGGCAAAATGCTATAACTATGCCGCTACGTGCATTTAAATGTTCAAAATACAAAACAAAGACCGCTTAAGCAACAGTATACCAATGATTACTTTTACTACCTATGCATTCTGGCTTGCGCTCTATGATGCCAGCAATAAAATAATACTTGTCATCATCGCCCAAGTTATTAACGCACCCGCCTTCGCATTTGCAGAGGGTCATGTATCGGACATCGGCACAGTTGCATTTGCACCTTCCCGTGCATGCCTTGAGTCAGCCTCAGTGCATGAGAATGGCATATGCCATTAGAAGTGTCGCTGAGAGTGGTCCATAGCGGTTGCCATGTACTGGTGCAATCTTTGTCCCAGCTCCACTCACTGAAGTCAGGGATTCCCTGCTGGAGTGAAGCGACTCCAGTAGAATCTCGCTTGCAGCAGCGCTCGCTTCACATGCTGCAAAAGCGCGGCTTGGGAGGTGGGATGTTTTCCAGCGATCTGGTTGCAGTAGTGAAGAGGTGATGCTTGGCCTCATTGACACCGGCTACATCACATCCCTTGCTGTACATGAGTACGATGAAGCGTTCTATAAGCTCCATATGCAAGGACTCGAGAGTGTCAGGATCATGCGTGAGAGCAACTAGTGTGTCGGTTGGGTCCGCTGTGAAGTCGTCTTGCACCCCGTTAAGCTATGAAAGAGAGGTAGTGCCACGGACTTTGACGGACCAAGATCGGAACAGATGGTTTGGACTGGAATGCCACAATACTTTTTCCTGAACCCCTAAAATCCCGAAGTATGAATGGATCAGCGGCTTCTTAAAAGATGTTAACAAAAAGGAGCCGTTCTCATTAATCAGCACACAGATGCCCCTGACATGAGCGGAAAGCTCCTTCTGTGTACCCGTTTTGAGTCCGTGTTCTTCAACAGGCGTTATGACCTCACAATACTTCAACCGTGCAACCATTCCGAGGCGGACACTAGGGTCCTCCTGCATCTAGCACATGCCACGGAGAAGGGTCATACAACAGCCTATGTCCGCACGATGGACAGCGATGTCTTTGAAGACCCTCGGTCTATCGGAACTCTTGGTGGACTTCGGTACTGGAAAGAAATATTGTGACATTCAGTCCATACCGTTTGTTCCGATCTCGGTCCGTCAAATCCTTGGCACTACTTCTCTTCCACAGCCTTACTGGGTGCGACCCGACTTCACAGTTCCTTGATAGCGCAAGCCAGAAGGTATAGATACCAATAATCATTGGTATATTGTTGCTAAGGCGGTCTTTGTATTGTATTTCGAATATTTAAATACACATAGCGGCGTAGCGGCATAGTTATAGCATTTTGTCAGCAGATGCCATCTCCGGAGTATTGTAATATAATTTGTTCCTGAATCCCCCTCGTTCGATTGTTCTTAGTGATAACTGTTGATCTTTGACCTTTGACCCCAAAATGGGTTGACCTCAAATCTTCAAAATAGGATCAGAATCGGAGAATGCCACAAACCTCTATGGTATTATTTGTGGTTCTTTTGGTGTTATACCTACAATTGATCTCTGGTTCGGATGACCTCTATCGCGACTCTCAAATGAAATATTGCCCCGAATCGCCAAAATAAGGCCAGATTCGGGTTACTCAAACCTGGAAACCAATAGAATGAGGCAGTTTATATATCTTGCCCCAAAACCACTGATAATGGCGAATTTGTCCCCAAAATGCCCTTTAAGGTGACCTTAAAGGTTACCTTGACCTAAAATCGTTGAA
>JAVTVY010054758.1:0-30298 GCA_036873755.1 Hanleya hanleyi | reverse complement strand
GGCTCCCCTAGCTCAAAAGGCTATTTTCATACCTTCGGCCACCGCGCATGCGCAGAAGGCCGATATTTCAACCCCACACCCAGCCCATTAGATGCCCCTTCACATAAGCTTCACTTTGATACCTCACTCGACCCAATCGGACCATTTTATCTAGGGACTACTTTTTCTACGTGGAAGCTTTTTCCCGAGACCGAATCACCGCCAAAACCGCATCACCGCGGAAGAATACATGTCCAGGGGCCCTTTGCCGGAACTATAGCCTAGACAGGTCAGTACATGCCTTGATCACGTGATCGTCATGGGGAAACCCCCACTGGGGAATCCCCCCCTGGGAAATCCCGCCCCAGTTCCGCCTCAAAAGTAGGTCAATCCGGTCCAATTTACGGTTTATATACTACTCAAGCGTCTAGTCTGCCATTTAATAATCAGCCGTCGACCATTAAGGAATTTCCGCGCCCATAATTCAAGGACCTAATTCATAGTATAAATCATAGTATACATACAACTAGGCTAATTTCCTGCAAGACATCAGGATGTTCCAAAAATATCAAATCCGTATTGCTGATCAGTATTCATAATAAATATATATATACGTGGTAAAGTCGTTATCTGGAGTATGATGTATATCAGTCACGCTTTGACTGTCACTGTTCATATGAACCATATGATGATCTTGGAAGACAAAGGTTCATATGTCCCCTAGCCCCGGATTAAGCGGAATTAGACACAAGTTACGAAACGTACCACCATAGCTCCTACACGCTACCAGTGATCGGAAAACAGGACTATTCTACCAAGCGCCTTCAGAGAAAGTTTCTCTTTGGGGATACATATCGCATGCTGTTAGCACACTACGAGCGTAGCGAACAATATTCATGGCGTTACGTTTCGTAACTTCTGTTTAATTTCGCTTAACCTGAGGGTAGGGGACGTATGAACCCATGTATTTTAAGATGCTCACGGTGTTCATATGAACAGCCACAATCAAAGCGTGAGAGGGTGAGTGAGTGAATATGATTTAACGTCGCTTTCAATAATATTTCAGTCATATCAAGACGTTTGGTTCCTATTCATTTTCACGCCCGGAAATCACACGGGTAGGGTCCTATTCCTGTTCACACCCGGAAACTCCACCGGTGCCCCCAGTAGTCGCCTCTTACTCTAGATAACGACTTTACAACAAAAATTATGTGGATTAAGAATATTGATCCGATACGAATTTGATAGTTTTGAACCTCAAGATGTCTTGCCGGCATCACTGTCGGCAACTATTGACCGCTTTTTTCTTGCGTTTTAATGCAATCTATGATTTTTTTTTCTTCTTGAATTTGGTGCCAATGCTGTGATATGAATAAGGTCTTTGGGTTAAGGACCCGCATATTATTTAATTGACAACGGCTGAATATAGAAAGATGGACTTGACGCTTGTATTTCGATTGAAATGATATTTAATATTTAAATTATTTATACTTCCGAACATCATCATTTGCTTGACGGCGAATATTTGAAAAAAAAAAAATATTGTGAGAAACTACAAAATAGGCAAACAAGTAGAGTTTACACAGGCGAAGATTTCTTGTTTTATTGCTCGGAAATACGCTAGAATGCGCCTCCGGTCATGTAAGACCCCTGGAACACTCGAGAAAGTCGGGGATATTTGTTATTCTGATCCTACATGATCCAAATGCCTTACATTCCTCTGTCCCACGGTGGCCGGTCTATATTAAAGCGGGTGTTATGCCCCGATGCCTTTTTTTCTAACGCGGGCCGACCTTGAAGGTTGCAGAACATATGTACCGATCATTCCCATATCACCATGAGCCTATCCACGTCCCTGGTACACGGTGGTGGCGAGAGTTGATCGGATTTTTACAAATAAAAGACGAAGCTGTTGAATATCGCTACTATACTGGTCATCGCGAAATGCCGATAGAACATCTTGAGGAAGTTGCATTAGAGTTCCCAGAGCCCAGCGGAATATAGCGGAGCGAATATCGTCATCCAGGCCGCCAAGCCACACGGGATCCGTCGCCTACAAGAACAAACCTGCAACGGCGAGCCGATTGGGTCACCTTTGCCAAGCATAACGACAGCAATTGGAGTAGCTTGAGGTACATAAATATACCGTTGAATTATGCGTGTGTCGCGCCCAACCGGTCCAATTCGTCGTAGATCTCCATCCACGTTTTCAAGCAGATCTTCAAGATAGGGCGCAAACCCTAATATTTGCAAACGGACGAATGCAGGGAATCCGTTAACAAAGATAACAAGCAGCCAGAGGATGCTAGGTCCCCCGCCGAAATGGCAGCAATATTTGTTAGCATTGTTGGTCTTAGGGGATATACATGAGGGAGGCAACTGCTGCTTCATAGGCAATGGATGTGGAAGGGTCTTTCTGCCTTGCCAAGTTTTAAGATCAACTCAGAACGATTGACTGAAAGTTGATTGCCTCTGTGATATAGTTTCCATGCAGTGAAGCACCGAGAAGCATCCCCAAGTGACATCTCAAGGCATTATCTGCAAACCAAATTTGACGAGAAGCTGAAGGCATCCTCAACCTACTGCCCGGAAACCAAATTTTAAATTGCCACCAGTTGTCGCCACCTGTACATGTAGGTGCAAGTGAGCGAAATGCAATCCCAAGCATCATCTCATGGCATGGTAGCCTACATGTATTAGCCTATAGTATCCTCTACAGGGGCCGGGCTAATGCAGCAGCAACAACATTTTCCCAGTTAGACGGCAGATTTTGAAATCAAAAACGAGGCCGCGCTATGTCATCAGTCAACTGAGACAGTCACGTGGTTGTGTATGAAGATTGGGGTGGGTCTTATCTAATAGTGATCCAATGAAAATGCTCGTATTAGTTTAAAATGGCGGGGTCAAATGACCAATCACTGAACGGGAGACAGCTGGAACAGTACGTTGACACTGTCTGTTAATACAGGGGCGTCGGAAGCAAATTCAAAGTGGTACGGCCGCTATCATTGCACTTTAGGTGAGGATCCAGGGGCCGCCCAGGCCCCAGATGCTCCTGGGGTCTAGATCGCCGAAGAAGCGTTCTGAGCGATTTCTGGCGTCAATCAAAATCACTCTGCATTGAAGTGTATTTTTAGTTCTTTCCTAACCCTTTTACCATTGAAAACGCAATCGATGGTGGTTTTCTGCGATGTTGAATTACAAAAAATTGGGTATAGTATAGTACTGTATCCTAGGCACATCGTGTAGAAGTAACCGAGATGATGCATCGATAATGTATATCAAATTTTACATTGAGCATTTGAACAGTTTCAGAGATAGAGATCATTAATGATTTTACATAAATTAAAGATGGTTGCCCATCCTTCCCATCACTCAGAGGAACTAATGTGGTTATTCATTAATGCAAGTCTCTTTATACATCGATGCTGTAAATCAAGTTTCGTATAGAACATTTGAATGGTATCAGAGATAAACATCATTAAAGATTCTGAATAAATTAAAGATGGCCGCCAAGATTTCCGCCCAATCAGAGAAACCAGATCTGTCATTCATCGTAAGTCTCTTGACGCATCAATGATGTATACCAAATTTTCCACTGAGCACTCCAACGGAATCAGAGATAGATCATTAATGATTTTGCCTAAATTAAAGATGGCCACCAAAGGTTTTCAGTCAATCAGGTCCCAATTCAAAGTACATGTATCTGGATGTATTGATGATATATACCTACCTTCATATAAAACAATTGAATGGTAACCGAGATATGTATGCTATCATTATCGGTTTCGTATGAATTAAAGATGGCATCCAGGGTTCCCAGCTAATCAGAAAAGCCTGTTTGGTAATTCGTTGAAAGTTGCTTGATGTATCGATGATGTATATCAAATTTCGTATTGAACAGTTGAATGGTTTCCGAGATATGGATCATTATCCATTTTGCATGAAATTAAAGATGGCTGCTAAGGTTCCCACCCAATCAGGTCCCAATTCTATAGGCTTCTGGTCCTTGACTAGGCAAATAAGCATACCAAATTTGGAATTCATCAGCGAAACAGTTTTCCGGCTATCTCGCTCACGAACGGACGTACGGACAGACGGACGTACAAGATGATGACAATACCCCATGGCCAAAAATGGCCGAGGGGTAAAAACATGGGTCTGTGCCTGATAAATTTTAAGCCTTTGGGGTTGCAACTCATTCATAGAAAGCTCCCTGTACATGAACAACTGCACTGACAACTGCATGCCATCATCTGTCAGTCTGAAGACCAGCAAGGTTGAATTCAGTTCAATTCAGGAAATTGATCATATGCACAGTGTGCACCCAAACATTAGGAACACAGTTGTAATTAATATAGTAATATACATGTGTAGACAAATGATTCGTGCAGAAGCTTCAGGGTAAATCCTATGATGTGCAATACAATTATTTGTTAGCAAAATTGAAGGGAATGTTGTCCTTCGTTTAAGATGACACGAAATTCAAAAATCAGGGATTCAGTACTGCGGGGATTTCCCCGCCAGTTATTTCACATTATACTTCTGAAATAAAATATGGTTCATGCAAAAGCTTTAGGGTAAATCATATGATGTGGAATAGAATGATTTCATATAGCAAAATTGAAGGCCCATTTTGACTGGAACGGACAAGAAGAAGAGAAACTCAGTGGTGCCACCTTCAGGCAGATGTTGCTGAAATGCAATACGGACTGGCGTCCTGTTGCAAGGAATGCGTATTCCGAATTTCGGAATAACCCAACACAGCATTAGGAAGTTATCGCTTCGAACAGATGTACACGGAAAAAAAATCTATTTTGACCCAGTGGCGCCACCTTCAGGCCGATGTTGCTGAAATGCAATACGGACTGGCCTCTTGTCGCAAGGAATGCGAATGCTGAATTTCGGAAGAATCCAACAGAGCGTTAGGAAGTTATCGCTTCGAACAGACATGCACGGACGTACACGAACATCCACGGACTCAAAGAAGCAAGACCCAGTGGCGCTACCTTCAGGCAGATGTTGCTGAAATGTAATACGGACTGGCGTCTTGTCACAAGGAATGCGTATTATAATTTTGGAAGAGTCCAACAAAACTTTAGGAAGTTATCGCTTCGAACAGACGTACATGTGTACACGGACATCCACGGATGCAAAGAAGCAAGAATTAGTGGCGCCACCTTCAGGCGGATGTTGCTGAAATGCAATACGGACTGGCCTCTTGTCGCAAGGAATGCGAATGCTGAATTTCGGAAGAATCCAACAAAGCGTTAGAAAGTTATCGCTTCGAACAGACATGCACGGACGTACACGAACATCCACGGACACAAAGAAGTAAGAACCAGTGGCGCCACCTTCAGGCAGATGTTGCTGAGATGTAATACAGACTGGCATCTTGTCGCAAGGTAAACATATTCCGAATTTCGGAAGAATCCAACAAAGCATTAGGAAGTTATCACTTCGAACAGACGTACACGGACATTCACGGATACGAAGAAGCAAGAACTAGTGGCGCCACCTTCAAGCAGATGTTGCTGAAATGCAATACGGACTGGTGTCTTGTCGCAAGGAATGCGTATGCCGAATTTCGGAAGAATCCAACAAAGCGTTAGAAAGTTATCGCTTCGAACAGACATGCACGGACGTACACGGACATCCACATACGCAAAGAAGCAAGAACTAGTGGCGCCACCTTCAGGCAGATGTTGCTGAAATGCAATACGGACTGGCGTCTTGCCGCAAGGAATGCATATTGCGAATTTCGGAAGAATCCAACAAAGCGTTAGGAAGTTATCGCTTCGAACAGACATGGACAGACACACGGACATCCACGGACGCAAAGAAGCAAGAACTAGTGGCGCCACCTTCAGGCAGATGTTGCTGAAATGCAATACGGACTGGCGTCTTGCCGCAAGGAATGCATATTCCGAATTTCGGAAGAATCCAACAAAGCGTTAGGAAGTTATCGCTTCGAACAGACATGGACGGACACACAGACATCCACGGACACAAAGAAGCAAGAACCATTTTAAAGTCCCCGGCCGCGTTGCGGCGGGGGACAAAAGGGTGTTTTTGTTTCGCAGGTACAACGAGACCAAGGCTTCGACCTCGGAGTGATTAAATCGTATATACAAGGCTCGCATGTACACAGATTTCACATCCAGCCCTCCAGCTTAGGGCAGCATGGTTTACCATACCATGTTTGTCTGGCACAGGAGGTAGATTAAAGTGCCAAACAAATTAGGCTCTCTGACGATCCATTGTGATCAGTGTCTGTAGAGCCTAATTTTCAAAATTCGAAATTCAATTTTTGTTTGAAGTTTTGATTGGGTTTTTGTTGGGGTTGGGGTTTTGCTGGGGTGTGTTTGTTTGGGTCATCGCCGCCGTGTGACCAATAAGGTTAGGTGCGACGTTAAACTTCAAACAACCAACCAACAAACTATTTCACATCCAAGAGCACACAGGTCACATCGGCCCCTTCAGCTATAAGCCGTGTGAATGACTGACAGAAAAGCGATGAACATTTGGGATCCCACATTGTCTGCCACATTGTCCTGCTGTATCAACTGAATAATATCAAAATCGCTCGAAGAGACGGCCATCTTTGTTCTGAATAAGAAGTTGAATTCTGCTAATATTTTTCCCATTTGGGCCGTTTCTTCAATGTAACGATCACATAGTTCGTCAACCTCCATTAGATGACTTTATAGGACTAGTACATCATCTTTCTTGTTCATATCTAATATGGCTCAAGCCCGTGTTAGGGACCGTGCGGTCATGTCCTTCAAGATATTCACATGAACAGTTACAATAAAATCGTGACTGAGATACAAATTATCACAGGAATCATTGTTGGTTCTTGGGATGCATTGTGCGGTCAGTAGAATATTGTCCTGTGGGGTCATGTGACGCCATCGGTCATGTTTTCCCGCCACCATTGTTTCAAAATTGTAATCACTATTCGTAGCGACTCTGGTTGTCCTATTAAAATAATGTACTATACCCTTCCATCACTCTGGTTGAGGGGTGATTAGAATTGAAAGTAAAAAATAGGTCCATAAGACACAGACAGATTTATCTGGCACCTGGTATTCTCGGCATCCTACTTCTAGACATATTTTGTACACACAAGGCGGCAACACAATATATCAACAGCATATAGATATTCAATGGGTACGAATTGTGCACCTCTTTTGACTGACCTATACCCATTTATCTTATGAATACGACTAAATACAGACACCTTCAACATGTTCAAAAACTTCAAAGCCCGTTCCTTCATATTCACCTAACGCTATATAGACGATCTCTTCGCTGAGCATGATCGCTATAAATGACGCCATAAGTAAAGGATATATACCCACCTTCGTTGGATTTGAAGAAAACTACAGATAGCCCTAACGGCACATATTTAAACCTTTATCTCTATAAAAGCGAAGCGGGCCTTCTCTCGCCAACATTACGATACGAGAGATGATTAAAATTTCGACAGCGTGGACTATCCTTTTCTAGACAGTGGGACCTGCATCGGACGTACACATCTGTAGCTTAGTAGCATTTGCTAGCCTCTGTGTAAAAAATTGACGACTTTGATCAACGACACAAAGCTTTATTGCAGAAACTTGTAAAACAGGGCTATACCACTAAGCGCCTCCACTCAAAATTTCTCAAATTTGGCCATACATATCGCATGCTGATGGGAAAATACGATCGTAGCGTGCAAGGTCGTTGGCGTTTGTCTAATTTCGCTCAACCGGGGGCTAGGTGCCGTATGGACTCATGGACTTCAAGATCGTCATGGTGTTCATATGAACAGTCACAATCAAAGCGTGGCGGAGATAATTCGTTCTCCATATAAGCCTCTAACGACTTCACAACGACAATCATATGGATTAAGAATACTGATCAGCGATACGTATTTGATATCTTTGGAACATCATGATATCTTGCCGGCATCATTGAAACTCGTTGATCGCTTCTCTCTTGCAAGAAACAAGAGATATGTTATGTATGCTATGATTGTTTTATATGAATTTGGCGCTAATGCTGTTATATGTGTTAGATTTTTGGATTATGGACGCGGAAATTCTTTAATGGACGATCACTGAATAATGAATCGGCGGACTAGACGCTCGTATTCATTATTTATTGTTACACGGACGTTTTGGCTGATAAAGTTTTTGTGTAGGTTGATATCATAATGTAACTCTCACTTCAATGAATGTTGCTGAGATACAGCAGGAACTTGATAGTGTGATGTCTAGCACTGTAATATCACTTGTCGTTATTGCATCATGTAGGCGTCCTGACTGTCTTTTGTGCTCTGCTCGGTGTTTGTAGGGTGGATGAAGGGTTGCTGCTTCAACGATTTCTTCTTTAGATCAGATAGGAATTCGATGAAAAATGCCTCTTTTTTAATAGAAAAAGTTCAAATTTTCTTTGAAGTTGAAATGTCATTTTATCAAAAATACCTCAGTAGTTTTCTGGAACAATGCTGGATCGAAACTCTAATAAAAATTTATATTCAAGACAGCAAGATGTCAACATGGAAAACCATGGTAAAAAGGTTAAATTACCCTGTGATGTCTAGCACTGTAATATCACTTGTCTTTAATGCACCATGTTAGCGTCCTGTCTGTGTCTTATGTGCTGTCCTCAATGTTTTATAGGAGGATGGATGGAGTGTATCTGGTTCCATACTGCTTCAAAGATTTCTTCTTTGTAGCGGCAGGAACGCAACTTAACTGGATGGTGCTTAGCCGGTTCGTCGCGATATGACTGAAATAATGTTGAAAGCGACGTTAAAACTTATTCACTTACTCACTCACTGATTGTTCGTAAATAATTGAGCCTTTCATAAGGATATATTTGGTAACTGTATGAGAAAATGAATACGAATGGCCTCGACAGTATATCGGCCGGCTCAGAGTGAGACAATAGAACACAAGTGAGAGATGCTGAAGGGGAAAAATCCATCTAAATCGAAATCCTGCTAAATTCGACATAAAAATCTTTAACGGTTTCAAGATATTCCAGTTTCAATTAGCGGCGGCGGCGGCGACGAATCCAAGTGTTGGAAGCGTTAAATCATATTCACTCACTCACTCCAGTTCTCGTGAATACATAACAACAATGTCTGTATATGAACTTTAATAAGCTATATTGTTTCACAAAATAACTTGAAAATTGATAATTTACCAATCAAACAGGATATGCACGATGAGAATAAAAAACGTATATGAAATATACTACATGCTTATAACCCCCCCCCCCCCTGCCCCTTCCCAACAAACAATTTATGTAAATACAAAGTTTCTCTTGAATACCATTTAAATTATATTATCCTATCCGTCCTCACGTAGCTATAGGCATTACATGAGATCATCACGGGTGGCATGACTATACAATTTTTGGCTTCATATGCTTCATAATCATAGATGGATCTATATACAACAGATTCGAAAGAATTTTATTATGAACAAAGTCACTGATGCATTTCATTGCAATATATTAACCTGGCCACGTGCTGGAATAAAATCATTTCACAAGCATGTATATCCGGTAACATCAGTCTCAGTTCCAAGAAGCGTTATTGTCAATGTTATTTCATTTTCTCCAGAAACTGATGCGATTACCATTCTTTAACAGGATGATCCGAGCTGAGTAATGATTAGTTGTTTACGGTAACATTTTCTTTTCAAATAAATGGGTTACACTCGGGACACATGCAAACGGACACCGTTCAAGGCCGTTCTGTTCTGTACCATTCATTAGCGTTGATGTTCATGCTGATACCGTGTTGGTAACCTGGTGGTATTGCACAAACATTTTAAGCTTGATACCGCCAAGTCCTGATTAAACAATACCAGATGCAGTTACCAATACCGCAGTACCGCACAGTTCCGACTGCAGATCTTATTGAGCAGAACCTTGCGGTTACCAGTTAGTTACATCGTGGCAGACAATGACAAGTTCTTTCCAGTTACTAGTTACTGATTGGTAACCAATGTTTTACACCATAAACGAAATGTGATAACTGATAGGTGACAGTTTGTTAAGATTCAGTTACAGATTCGCGACCAACTATCTAAATGAACAGTATCGCAATGCCCGATTACCACACGAGAGTGGTCATATTATCAGTCAATTGCATATCTGTGCCTTTTTCAACAATGTCCGGTTGTGTCGGGGCACGGTCACATTTGACGATGAACTTGGTGTCTGGCTTTCACTGTCTCCTGATCTCTTCTACGTCAGTTGTATACTCATTAACTGAAAAACATCTTTTCTGAGATTCTGGTGCAACTCGGTTCGAAGATAATTTCACAGAGATCATTGATCGGTGACCTCAGTCACAGTGCGAAATGACATCATCTTATTATGGGTTCAGCTCGATGGTATGTTGGCGGATCATGGACATCGTTGTGGAGCACCTATCTCCTATTTCCAGCAAAATGTGGCTTGGTGCTAAAACAGAAACAAAAAATGTTGACATTTCTCGCGTGGGAAGATCAAAAGAATATTGAAATGGGCGGGTCACCTATAATACTAAAGAGGAATAATCCATAGGACGAATTGATCTTAGATTCTCTCTTCGTAGGCTTAACGAGATGATGGACAGTTGAAGCCAACTATGTTTTCCGTTAAAGGGGCCGTCAAAAAAGGAAGCGATCTGATTAGTTGGGGCTAAATGATATGAAAAATATATAATAGAGTGTTTTTGCTTACTCTGGACGCCAGTGATTAAGATCGATTGGTCCTGTGTCATCATAACCCAATGAACGACCTTGGCTGTACCTGAAAAGTATTAGTGATATGCAGATATAAAGTGAAGCTCACCGAAAAAATAATTTCACATAATCGTACCTTGTCTCTCAGACTGTCAAATGAAAAGCAAATTTTACTGAAAAATTACCTTGGCCATCAGCTAGCATCCAATTTTGTTGTATGTGCTGTTTATGTTTTCAGAAGATTCATGCATACAGCGACGTCCGAAGATCGGAACCATTAACTTCAGCAGGCGCGAGGCAACGCCATTGTGCATATGACGCGGCGCTGAGGTTGGATCAACAACCATTTGTTAACCTTAAGGGCGGAATGTTTTATTTTCAAGTGCCCATGTAACATCTGTTTTGCAATATTTTGAAAGCCACTATTTAAGGCATATTCTCAGAATTTGTTGATGTGTTAATGTTAGAGAACTGCCCGCTGCTTAACCTGGGCACGACGCCATGTACACAATCATGTCATTTTTTGCATTATTGAAATATGGGCCTATTCAATATTAGCGTATTCTTACACAATCTAGGTAAACCAAGATGGTGTATCAGCATGGGCATGGTGACGCTAGGAAACATCTGCGTGAACTATTTGCCCATATTCTACGAGATCCTATAATAACCCACTTCAATCTGAACATGATGCCTTATTTGGATACTGTTTCGCTATATTGTTTACTTTAGTGGTTCACGTGCTCCTGTGCGTCATTTTGCAGTTATTTCGCCAAGCTAGCCACCTGATTGATCAACAGATGTAGTTTGAATTTTGCACGGGATTTACATAGCCTTGGTGCAAGATATCGATTCTTACATAGTTGGATCCGTCAAGTAGTTCTGACCCTCATAACGGCTGACGGGCGCTGCATTCTCATACCGCCCGTATCCGGCCCTGTCATCATTCTCATGCCGCCCGTACCCGACCCTGTCATCATTCTCATACCGTCCGTTCCCGGCCCTGTCATACGTCCGTCTCTCGTATGGCGGTGATGAAGAGGCTATATCAGAATGATCCTCCACGTACTGGTTGGTTCTCGCCGCTCGAGTCTTCGCCGTCTGGTGCCTATTGTCGGTGAATGGAAAGAACAGAGTGATATAAATACGAAACAGAGGTAATAGCTTCGTATGAGTGGAAAACGGAAAGGATGACCTCACATGGATAAGAAACCAGACAATATGTGCATGGTTTCGGTTTACGGAGCGAATACAGTAACTGTGCGTGGATACGAAATTTAGGGAAACAGAACGGACGTAATAACATTGTTCACAAACAAAACAGGGACAGTAGCTTTGTTTGGATAAGGAACAGAAACAATAGCTCGATGTGGACAAGAAACGGGACAAATAAAGATGTGTGGATATGAGACGGAGACAATTAATTGTGAGGATACGAATCGGGGACAGTAGTTTGTATTGATTCCAGCATTGATTGATTATTGAATACCGACAAAAGCTTATCAAGCCTGTTCGATTTGTCCTTCTGACCTGAAGACATACACAGCTGAAATGGACGATATGTTCAGGGAGCCTTGTGGCAGAGTTAACGCATGAGATCTATATTGAATTGGATACATTTTGTATTTATTGGATGGATAATGTAGCAACTGGTCAGAAGCTTGTCTTAATGGTGGCTCTTGGTACATCTCTGGGGCATGAGTCGACGGAAGAGCACACGTGGTGAGATTGCCCAAATGCATCGGTTTTCAGGAGAGAAGACACTTTTTCGTGTTCCTCTTGAACGTGTCACCTTTTGACAAATAAATAAGCTGAGCGGCGGTTGGGAAAGCGCACTGAGGTAGAATTACTTTTCGCTTCGAGGATATATGGGGTTGAGTTCCTGGTTACTAGATCTGTGCTGGTCGCTCATGACAGGTGGATAACACAAGTGTGATCATCATTTCGAGCATTCGATTTGGCTTTCAAGCTTCTCATCGCGGGGGAACAAAAGTTCAGTGGCATCACGACATCTGATGGGCAACTGATGAAATTGGTTTAATGTCTTTCGAGCACCATTTTGGCCATGTCTGTCTTTGTTGCAATGGTGAGATTGTGGGCCATTATTTGTAGATATTCCAAATATGAAGGCGAACTAGGAAGCTGACGTCGTGGAATCCGTGCAGTTCTGTCCACAAAATAGTGTTCGTCCTCCGATCATAAACCCCTCACCAAAGTGAGGTTCATCTGTTTGGGACTTCAAGTGTCCCTTACGGGTTCCAGATCGTCTATGACGACACCGTTGATCAGAGGCTGGCTCGTACAGGTAGAGGCTAGGATTGGCTTGGTATGAAGGTTGATTACCTGTCTGTCGTAGTTTACTTAATTTTCTACTAATAAGACTGCGGCTTTTTTCTGCTGGTTTGTTCGATCTCAGGAGGGCGATGTCTTCTGTGCACGTAGGAGCGGAGATATTCACGTCACCGACCTTCTTTCCCAGGTTTGTGCATTAGGTCGCACAAAACCATATTGTTGTAAACTACATGCGGCTAGCCGGCGCGCGTCATCCAGGCTATGATTGGCCTGAATGCTCCAGTTGTTTTATTTGTTGGCCTTGGAATATTTTCAGCAATTTCCACATGCTGTTGGGGCACTGTATTTACCCGTCTAGCAATTTGCCAGCTAGAAAAAAAGTCACCAACGGGGATCGAGCTCGCATAATCAGGCATTTTACCGCTGAGCCAACGCAAGCAGCTGACATAAAACGTTGTTTTTTTATATACCTAACACTAACCCTAGCCCCAAACCCTAAACATAAACCGAAACTAATAATACTGATCTAAAATTAATTAGCTGTTATTACCATCGTAATTAGACATAATCACGTTTACATTAATCATCAGTCAGATTTCAGTCACGTGATTTACGGGTAGAAGCCGCTCGGCTGACGCCATCCATTCAACAAATCACAGCCCCGATGACGTACGTTGGCTACTCACATCTGTTGTAAAACTTTGTAAAGCTTTGTTGAGAGTGAGCTCCCCATTCACCAAGCCTCGATCGGTTTTCCGCTTTTTACAAACAGCTCCAAATCTAATCTCACCCACAGGCAACAAAAATGTAATGAGCTGTTACATTATTATGCGCGCTGTGTATTACGCGAAACATGTCACATAATTTAGTTTTTAACTATGCAGTTATGTCAACCATGCCATTATATATTTCAATTATGTAATGAATAACATCAGTACGGTACTATATGAAGACAAACGCAAACGAACTCTTTTTGGGTAGAGCAGTTTTACAAAATTTATAGAGCTGTGACGCGGCTTAGCAACAAAATGGCGGAATTTTCATTGTAAAAATGACGGGGATGGGAGGGGTAGGTACATGTATCTATGACTACAATCTGAAAATAGAACCGGTACGTTCTTTCATTCATGCATTATCCATCACGCGCTGGTGATCCATGCCAATCAAAACGACAAACCAATGGAATATCATCGAATCATACGAACTGTTCCTTCCATTCTACATTTTTACTACGGTGGGGCAGAGATCATTCCTGCAGCCGTTTGGACGAAAGGTATATGCAATCGAAGCCAGGAGATTGTGAGCTCCCAAGTTGGATACCTTCAGTCAGGAGTCACTCGACAGTCCATAACATTAGATCCGTGTGACTTCGTCTTCATAGGTATGTGAGATTAACAGCCACAGCTTCCCGTGGAAGCTAAGTTGGCATAGCCGTCGTAATATATGTAACTTCTCCATTCTTCGGCTGTCTGTCGGATGCTTGTGCTTCAGAGATGAGAAGAATACCACTATTGCAGAACGATTTCTACGTGAAGTTCCCCTGTATTGCGTATTATGTTTGTAAAGTTTAATATTTTGGTTAAAGTAATTGTCGTCTTCGACAGTGGAAAGTTCCTGGAAACACTGGTTTGGAAAGAACATACCACGGGTGTCACACTACACCTTGATTGTCCTCTTTAACGGCTGTCATAATATATGAATTCCTTTGTTTGTTGGGAGGTGTCGCTCTGTTATTATTGGACCAGTCTATGAAATGGTTGTGTGTCATGCTTGTGGGCTCTCATAATTCTGCCGTATCGAATATCGCCTTGTTTAGCGTTCGCTATTCTTTGTACCTTCCCGAATTGTCTGGCATTGTATTTATCTATTTAAGTGGATTAAGTTTCTACCTTGGGCATCCTGCAACGTTCCTTCTGTGGGAGGCGCCTTTGCTTTTTCGTCTGGCCACAGTAGTAGTAGGCCAGTACAGAGGGGTGGATGTATACAATATCTGTACGTGTCTTTTTCTCTGTCGGCACTCTGAATGCTTATTGAGCAGCAGAGTAACAGGTCAGTTATGTTTATTTACATGGCATGCGCTGTCTCAGAAGAGCATATGTCAAATGGTGTGAAGAAATCTTTAACGTTGGTAACTTTCGACGTTTGAGCACTTCTGTTGGATTATTGGATTTCTTTTGTTGAACATGACTGGCTATAATCTGGATAGATGTATTTGAAAGAATATTAGGGCAATACTGAGAGAGCTGGTGTTACTCCCCTTAACCCCCTGTAGTGTGATTGTATCTGTTCCTAGATGGCGCTTTATTAGCGTTTAATAAATGTCTAGTCTAATGCGGGTCAGTTTGTTAGTTGGAATGAAAAATAATCTATTTGAACTTGTCCGTACTATTGACATGGAACAAAATGATCTCGTCCATTGGCTTGGATTGTGAAAGCTAATTGGGTCCGTGACAAATGCTTCCAGTCATTTGTCACTGAAGTTTTCTTTTCTTTTCAGAAGGGATGGGTAACAATCGGCATCTAGAATAACTGCATGGGTACTGCTCGCACTGTATGACCAATCGAAATCGTTGAGTTTCCAATAAACAAACAGTATTACAAACTCACCTATTACCACGACCTCGGTTTTCCTGACGTCTGCTTTCTTCGTATCTGTCACCATAGTGATCCCCGACTCTGGCGCGATCGTCCTGGTAACCACCCACTCTATTGCCTTCATTATACCGCGGCTCGTCTGCAACCCTCCGCACATCGTAGGTATTAACCTGGCCTGAATAACCCCTTTCATCCAATGAGAAACCTTCGTTGTCGAATCTGCGAGACGGAAATCGGCCGTCTGCTGCACGAGTTCTATCTTCTTTGAACTGTGAGTAGTCGGGTTGGAGTCGACTTTCTGTTTGGTATCTATGGATAAATGCAACATGTGTAACCGAAAAGACAGAATTCTCACGAAAAGAACTTTGCAACACCTCAGCGATTGGCTGGATGTTCTTACGATTCTCTTTTACAATCCAATGAAAATATCGGATTTCCTTTTGAATATCTGAATTGACCAATCATGTTGTTCATACCCGGAAGATATCCATTATACAGTGCACTGCTGTTTATATGAAAGCCCACGGATTGAATAATTAAACATTAAACATTGATTTGAGGGTTACAGCATTGTGATGCAGCAAGGAGGCTCATAACAGAATATCTCCATTGCGCGAAATTATGGACTTCATAGCCCTCGCAGCCAGCTTGATCAACATTGGTGGATGATGAGTCTCCCTGGTAGACTGCATAATATCCGAAGCAAACGAAATATAGAAGTCTGAAACTTAGATTAGACTACCTAGAATGCATTGGCCATAAACTCTCTGATTATAACACATGTTGTAAAATTGTTAATGTGTCCGACTATGAAATGTAACTAAATAGTATTGTCCATGATCCCTGGTGTGCCGACCCCGAATCTTATCTTCTTTGTGTAGAGAATGTGCAAGACTCTGGTGTTGTAAGCAGTTTGACGAGTGTCAGTGCCGTCTAGCTAGGCTAATCTAATGTTACAGATTTCTAGTTGATTTGCTTCTGATGTATGACACATGTACCCGGCGTGTTCAAGATCTGAAGAAAGAGGAAGATGTCACCTCAATGAAGATGTCTGACTTGGATGGTATATCACCATCATTATACCGGTACTTTCCGAAATAATCATACTTGACTCGGTCATATTATATACATGTATGCTTTGTGAAGGGTACCGGGTTGTGAACCTGATCAAACTAAACTTCTTCAAACCGAACGCCTTTTACTTACTTCTCTCTCTCATCCGCAGCCTGCATCATCCGTTCTCGCGCTATCACGTCCAGGACATCATCTCGCTGAGACATCGCGAACTCACGTTCCATGGTGCTCGCGTTGTAGACGGGATTTTGGTAGACGCTGTGTCCAGATGGCGCTGGTGGAAGAGCAATTGGTCCTCTGCCTCTCTGAAGTTGACTTCTGGCTAATGTCTTGTCGTGAGAGGAATACGATGGCGGGGGTGGCGGTGAGTAGGGATATGGTCTGTCTAATCTGAATATTCAACACAATACAATAGGAACAGTGTTCAACGGTTTACACTACTTCATTTGGTCAGACATTTAAAACCATTTTAGACGGCAATGTATGTTTTTTTATTCAGAATGTGCGATATCGGAAATTTTGAATAAAATGCAATTTGGCTTGTCATACTACTTAATCAAACAAAAATTATGGCAACCGAATTCAGTAATAATTTTCGTTATCGGAAATTCGATTTCCGATATCGGAAATTGAAATTCTGCAATGGTTTTGTGGACGTTTGACTCTTGTCTGAATTACGCAATATTGACGCCATATTATCAATTATAATTCGGAATATTTTCACATCGTTTGTCGTCAAGTTTGTGTTTCAAAGCGTGATGATAACAGTTAAAATTTGAAAAAAATAATTATTATATCTGCTTTGAAGCACAAGTCAGAAAATAAAAATAGATTGAAGATAATGTAGCCGACTTGATTTCCTGAAACATTTCATTACAGTAGTTAAGACACACAATACTATGTAAATATGGAAAGATATAAATGAAGCGGTTAATCTCATTCTTCGCAGTCGTAATATTGTTAGAAATTCAAAGAGTCTGGTGTGAAATGCCCAATAAATCTGAGCTTGACGCCGGCAATGCTCACCCATATTTGTCATAATCCATGACTGGTCTGACTGAAGCCACATCCCTTCGACTTTGTGAACTCATCTCCGCCTTCTTCCTACAAGTTGTCATAGTTATATAATAATCACAGGGTTGTCATAGTTATATAATAATCACAGGGTTGTCATAGTTATATAATAATCACAGGGTTGTCATAGTTATATAATAATCACAGGGTTGTCATAGTTATATAATAATCACAGGGTTGTCATAGTTATATAATAATCACAGGGTTGTCATAGTTATATAATAATCACAGGGTTGTCATAGTTATATAATAATCACAGGGTTCCTCATCTGCTAATTGATAAGCGTTCATTATACAATTCCGAAATTGTTCAAGAACTGTTCTCTTTAAAGTTATATTCAGGAACCTCCTGATGCCCCGGTCACTCTGTCAAGAATTGGATAGGCGAATCACTGCGAACTAGACAATCGTGGTCATTCTTGGCAAATCGTACAGGCATCTTGCGGGGTTCGTCGCAGATTGTGACCGTTTTTGCCTATTCTCTGAGGGAGTACGAAAGTTTTGAAATGTTCGAAAAATTCGCCTGCCAAGTACGATTAAATGGTATACGTATGGCATTCTTGGCACCATCCTGCGTTCTCGCATGCATTCTCCTCCTATCGTGTATATTCGTGGGTAGTCGTAGTAGTTCTTTCGGTCACAAATCAGCAAAAATGCCGTACGCAATGTACGATTGCTGGACGCATTCTACGCTTCTTGTACGATCATACTACGATACTGGGAAGAATTCAACACGATGTGTGGCGACAGTACTACGAATAACCGCGACAGTACTACGAATACCCACGCTGCAGCTGCGTTTCATGAAGAATGAGCTACGCTTTCTCGCGAATCTCGTACGATTGCATAGGATTGCTCCACGATCTCTCGTGGAGACCATCGTATGTTCTACATTTCATAGAAGATGGATCATATATATAGGGGTGGGAATGATGGCTGTCAGAATGCAAACCGATGAGAGATTCGCTCGACCGTCTTTATATAGGTTCGCGTGGCCTCCTGTGGGGTCGTGCCACAGCGTAACAGGTTCGTACTGCATTCTTACTCACATCGTACTGCATACGTACTTATTCGTAGCAGACTATCGAGCATTCGTTGTGGGTTCGCGGGCTGTCGTGTTGATGCGTAGGGCGTTCTTCATTGAATCGTACTGCATGCGTATTCATTCTTGATGATTCTTGTTAAATGCTTATGGCTGTCGTACAAGGAACCTACGGCGTGCGTAAGGAATTCGTAGGACAGTTTCAAAGAGGCCCTCTACATGCGAATTGACACGAATCGACAAAATTAAAAATAATCGACAAGATTAAAATATTCGTGGTCATTGGCCGGCATTCTCCACCCAAATCTTGACAGTGTGACTGGCGCTTTAAGGGAGTAGATCGCGTTCATTTCTGTGCGCCAATGGAACCATAACATAGTGATTTTTTACTAGTTGTTCAAAACACGCTGAATTTCTCAACAATATAGTATCCAGACACCTCGCAACAGAATGATGGTGAACAAAAAGTTATATCTGTCCTACAGAAGCGTATTAGTGCCAGTGTGAAAAAAAAAATTCCGAGATTTATCTCCTAATTAGGACTTATTATCTCCTAATTAGGAGAAAATTATCTCCTAATTAGGAGATAATAAGTCCTAATTAGGAGATAATAAGTCCTAATTAGGAGATAATTTTCTCCTAATTAGGAGATATTATGTCTTAATTAGGAGATAAATCTCGGAATTTTTTTTTTCACACTGGCACTAGTACGCTTCCGTACTGTCCCACCAGATCCATGTATACAAGTAATTCTATCCGCATGAGAGTAAGTCTCTCACGTTCAATGGTTGCACCGGACAGGGGGCATGTTCATTGGGCTTATTTATTTATTTATTTATTTAGTGTGGTCCTTTCAACCTTAACGGCTGCTCTCCAAAGGAGACCTCTATCACCCACAGATACATGACTAATTAACAATAATAAATTAACAATCAAAATAGAATTTACATGAATCGAATTTAAAAAACCCCAACTAATTCAATGATACAGTATGCAGACACAAATTATACGTTATATCGACAAATATTTTTCATCTGGAAGCCAATTTCAAAATTATTAATCTGCTTAATCTCAGCTTTGATTGTTCAAAATTGTTTGTAATTGGCCGGGTTGTTCTAAAATCAATCTAGGTACCGTAATCCAAGATCAGGGAAATTAACATCTGAATGTGACGCTATGAAAAACTCGTGCGAACGTTTCGCCGATATTCTACGAGATAATAAGGCAATGACCACAAACAATTTGACATTGATTAACGTTAAGTTCACGGAAACGAACATATTATCGGCGGCAGCCGGTCTTTTGACATTTTCTGACGCCTCACAAAAGCAAACATGTCGGCTTGAGTTTATTCTTTGAAGTTTATGTTTACCACGCACGTTGCCTAGACAAGATGCCTTATTTGGATTCTGTTTTTCTTTTCTGTTGGTTTTATATTGGTCCAGGTGATCCTGTGTGTAATTACAGGGGGCGTCTTCTAAACGTTATTTCGCTCAGTTAGCCATCTGATTGGCTAACAGATGTAGTTTGAAATTCGCACAGGATTTACATAGCGTTGATGTCAGATATAATGTTCCGTAATATTATATCTGAGTTTACTGATATTGGTTCTAAAATATGAGGACAAAAGAAAATGTCTTTCGTTCTACATTTTAAGCTGTTCGAATAAATTGAATTGAAAGGTGGTGAAAATGTGATCGAATTATTAGAGATACCGTGGTAAAGATTCTAATATGACATAGTTTAGTTAGATTATCATGACTATATATTTAGATACTTAATAACTGCAGATGCTGTAGATACACTTACTTTTGCCGTTGCTTCATTTGCATTCGGCAGATCGCCGCTACAAGAATCATGAGGACGATGAAAATGAGACCTCCTATACCGGCTACTATAGCCACGATCAACGTCTGTTCGTCCGTCAGGCCGTCCGTAAGAGTATCCTGGGCGTTAGGATCTGCAGGAAATAAACACAAGGTTTTCTGAACCAACAATATGACATAATAGGTGATAGCTTCAAGTGGTGGATTTCGGCACAACACGGTTTCAACTCATATTACACTTGCGAAATCTTGAAAAGCGTGTAAGGATAACAATATCGATCAATATCGATATCTTTCATGTAACGATGAGAAAGCGGCGACCAAGGTAGGTCGGTCTTTCATGTAACGGTGAGAAAGTGGCGACAAATGTCGGTCGGCCTTTTCTGTAAGGGTGAGACCATAACGACCAAGGTAGGTCGGTCTTTCATGTAACGGTGAGAAAGTGGCGACAAATGTCGGTCGGCCTTTTCTGTAAGGGTGAGACCATAACGACAAAGGTCGGTCAGTCTTCCATGCAACGGTGAGACATTGGCGACGAAGGTCGGTCGATCTTTCATGTACTGTTGAGACAGTAGCCACAAAGGTCGGTCTGTCTTTCATGTAACGGTGAGATAGTGGCGACCAAGGTTGATCGGTCTTTCATGTAACAGTGAGACAGTGGCGACAAACGTCAGTCGGTGTTCGATGTAACATTGAGACAGTGGCGACAAAGGTCAGTCGGTCTTTCATGTAACGTTGAGACAGTAGCGACAAAAGGCAGTCGGTCAATCGTGTAACGGTCAGACAGCGCATGGCGAGAAAAATCGGTCGGTGTTTCATGCATAACATTGAGACAGTAGCGGCGAAGGTCGGCTGGTCTTTCATGTAACGGCGAGACAGTGGCGGCAAAGGTCGATCGGCCTTTCCTGTGACGTTGAGACAGTAGCGAGGAAGGTAGGTCGGTCTTTCATGTAACGATGAAAAAGTGGCGACAAATGTTGGTCGGTGTTTCGCATAACGTTGAGACAGTAGCGACTAAGGTTGGTCGGTCTTTCGTGTAACAGTGGCGACAAAGGTCGGTCGGTCTTTCACTTAAGTAAATATTGTCCTATATTTTCTATTGCTGAAAATCCTGCAGGCCAGATTCATTGTTGTATCCAGGGAAACTATTAAACTCCTTTGTCGGGTGACCCTTATATGAAAGATGGACCCAAAGGGCAATGTCAAACTGCTACGCGGCGAGTTGTTGCACTTACCAACACATGTCGGTGAGGTCGTGAAATTCCACTTGCCGCTCGCCAAGCACGTGACGATAGGACTCTCAGCCACCAACTTCCGATCAGCAACACAATTGACTGTAACCTTTGTGCCGATTGCTCGGGAATAGTCACTCAACCGAAGAGCATCTTGATTATGTACGAATATAATCGTTGGGTTCGCCGTGAAATTGTTCAGCTTTGGACATTCTGAAAAAAAAAACCCACAGCAATATTATCTTCTTTCGTTTGTTTACTTGTACAGTACAAATATATGTTATTCTGCATAGACAAATCTTATGGATGGTGTCTATACCGTCATAATGAGGCTAATGTTCCCCTATATATGTATAACTCTCACTCGTCTCGTCCCTCGATATCCCTGCCCGGTGTCGCGGATCAAATGTAGCCCTGTCTGGATTGTCTCCCCCGTACGCGTCAACGCATACTTCCGAACGCTGAACCATCACACTCTACCTATGCTTTAAGATAGTCCGCTGGTGGTTTTGGGCTTTGCCAGCCATTTTCCATGTTTCTGCCTGATCTCCCTTCCCTAGGTTAAGAGATAGGGGTTTTCTTTAAAAGTCTTCTAGCCGAGAATTTTGCACAGCAACATTCATCCAATTTGATAAATTTTGATAAACATTGTGATTATCTTCAAACAGTTAGGATATTAGAAAAAGTTAAATACTATTTATATGATTTTTTCATGAACATGCTTCAAAACCGGAGCTATTACCTATGATTTCAGGGTTATCAAATCGAGCATGGGTCAGTCCATTTGACAGTGTCTACAGGTGAAAAATGCACACCAACCTACATTTTTTTCTTTGTTTTCCTTCATATTACACAATTATCAATACAACGGCACACATTATTCAAAAGGGTAATTACTTCGATTTACCACCAGTGAACATGCTTATGGCCAAACCAATGTGGACCATGTGTAAATAACTGGGTTCATAAAAAAATAAAATATCTCCCAAAGTACTCACAATGGAGATCTGAAAGTATATGTGAGTAGTTTTTATTGTCTTGTGGTAATACCTCTATTTATGAATGTTTTTTTTGTTACCTTAGTCCAATTTTTGGTGCACCAGATCTAAATTTTGGACATTCAAATCTTTAAATAACCTCCCGAATAAAAAATATAGGACTTTCATGGCACCCAGCTAGAAGGTATATTTGAAACATATATTCAATTCAGAATAATGACCAGAGTATTTTTTTTTGCGTGAAAACGAAAATTTGAAAGATAGCTGCCAACTAAACAGTATGAAGGCCTCATATTTTTTATTCAAACAGGTATTTGGAGTTGTCAGTTTTGAAATTGAAAAACCATAATTCACAAAGTCGAAGAAAAATAGTACGGTCACATTCTCAATTTTGATAACATTGTAGTGATTTATTTCAACACATTTTCACAGAAGTGTTTAAATTTGAACACTGGCATCCACGTTTTTGACAGTGTAGGAATATTTTAATCACTGATAACTGGACTATTTTCTACCTGAAGTTGCCAAAATTATCATCAATGCAAGCATAATTGTACCGTTACTTTGTTGAGATAGTATGATCATTGGATCCGTATTCATCATATTTACACTAGTTATCAATACAGTAGTTAAGAGAAACTCACTCCATGCGATATAGGAAAGACAGCAGATAAACGAACCGCTGTGAACCTCTTTTCAATGCACCAACCTGTGATCGGTTGTTTCAATGCACCTACCTGTGATCAGCAGTTTCAATGCACCAACCTGTGATCAGCTGTTTCAATGCACCAACCTGTGATCGGTTGTTTCAATGCACCTACCTGTGATCAGCAGTTTCAATGCACCAACCTGTGATCAGCTGTTTCAATGCACCAACCTGTGATCGGCTGTTTCAATGCACCTACCTGTGATCAGCTGTTTCAATGCACCAACCTGTGATCGGCTGTTTCAATGCACCTACCTGTGATCAGCTGTTTCAATGCACCTACCTGTGATCAGCTGTTTCAATGCACCAACCTGTGATTGGCTGTTTCAATGCACATACCTGTGGGCAGCTGTTTCAATGCACCTACCTGTGGGCAGCTGTTTCAATGCACCAACCTGTGATCGGCTGTTCCAATGCACCTACCTGTGATCAGCTGTTTCTATGCACCAACCTGTGATCAGCTATTTCAATGCACCAACCTGTGATCGGCTGTTTCAATGCACCTACAACATGTACCTGTGATCAGCTGTTTCAATGCACCAACCTGTGATCGGCTGTTTCAATGTACCTACCTGTGATCAGCTGTTTCAATGCACCTACCTGTGATCAGCTGTTTCAATGCACCAACCTGTGATCAGCTATTTCAATGCACCTACCTGTGATCAGCTGTTCCAATGCACCTACCTGTGATCAGCTGTTTCAATGCACCTACCTGTGATCAGCTGTTTCAATGTACCTACCTTTGATCAGCTGTTTCAATGCACCTGCCTGTGATCAGCTGTTCCAATGCACCTACCTGTGATTAGCTGTTTCAATACACCTACCTACGATCAGCTGTTTCAATGCACCTACCTGTGATCAGGGCAGCTCTATTGTTAAATGCTTACTTGAGTATTGTACAAGTCGGGGATAAATATTACTTCTATGTCATATCCCCTGGTCGTCTAATTTGTTTGGTATCTCCCCTGATCGTTTGGGTAAGTACTAGTATTCAGGTACTTATCTTTATTTTCCCGCATAATTTAATGGAATTAATGAACCCTACTTAAGCCCATAATTAGGATGTTTTACTCTGAAATTTCTGTATGCTAGACTGGGGTTTTGACTCTATAGTATTACAGGTTAGGGTCAACCTATACCTTCCCATAAAGGTTTTTTTTTCAAGAATATTTCATACTTCCGGTAGCGAACTGAATATTTTTGACGAAAAAATATCCGTATAATGCCGCTTCAAAACCTGAGATAGTTAGAATCCTATAATATGCCGAATATTTCCTAAAATTTCAGTTTTAGCTAAAATGTAACTATGAGTGGATTCTGGCAAAATTCTATTTTTATTTCCATTTTTCACACGGAATGCTTGGATCTACTGTACAAACTATGCGTTTAAGAATTTCATTAGCGGTAAAACTGTTTTGTGGAAGTTATTCACAAAATCGTGTTTTCTGCAGAACTGTGAATTTTTTAAATAAGGAAATTTCTAAAGTACGATCCTGAAATGAAGTTTTTAGTATTCGACGCATCATTTCATGTTACTGATTAATTATTGGTAGCAAGTTTTCAAAGTAAATACAACGAGAAAGTAGCAAAACTTTCGTGTTTGAGGTTTTTTTGAAAAAAATAATTTTTGCAAACCCCTGAATATAAACTCGTCAATGGTTTTTTTCAGAGATGCGAATAGATATTAGTGGCATATTTCAACTATCAATTTATCATTAAAAGTTCAATCGATCGTGGTATTATAAGATATTGATATACCGAACTGTGACGGTTGGTTCTAACGGCTGATTCTAACCTGTAATAGGCAACGAAGGGCCGATGAATGCAAACGGTAGGCCTAATTGAGTTTTAAATATACATCTGTGTTGTAAATGTACTTTACATTGTAGTTACTTTGAAGTTGATCATATTGGGTTTATATACCTTAAGATACCGGCACAGTACTTACCAGTCATCTTGTTAGTGGTAGTCTTGTTTCAATAGTAGAATAGCTCAGTAATCTTCTCCCAATGCCTTGTAGAAATTATGTTTGCCTCTCTTTTATCCGATATCTGGGATGATCAACATTTGGTCCAGCAAGCTTCAATACGCACTGATATATCCCTGGTTTATGAAGTTCGATGGAATATCGTGATCAACTATTATTCCGGTTCAAAGTTGATTTCGGTATCAGGACTGTAGGAGTTGAGAACCCTCTGTCGTCGTCCATGAATTAAAAACCTCCAAGAATATCGGTTCTCTGGTTTGCTGGTTCAAGAGCTATCAGTACTAACCACATCGAAACTAGTGATTTTTTTTCTCCCTTCTGGAAGAGGCACGCCTAGACCTAAATACAGAGATAGACGAGTAAATACGTTAAGTACGAAAGTTCTATGTACACAAATACTGCCACGGTGATACAACTCGATCACTTGTCGGTCTTTTGTCGAGTACCGTATACATGTAGTTTCTGAGGTTCAAGACGGGTGGGTCCAATCACACATAAAAGTTCGGGTTGTGACGCGCGAGTAGTCAGCGATGGGAATGACGGTGTTCACCATCAGGTGAGCGATATTAAACATATATGGGGACATGACGGACGAATTTCCTCCATCATACTGGTTTATTAATTGATTGTATGTGCTATATTGCTGAACGCGGTGTTGAACCGTTACTCTCTCTCTCTCTCTCTCTCTCTCTCTCCCTAGGCTTATATTGCTTATATCCATATTGTCCGACCCGCTATTGAACGAATTGTAACCCGTATTGGCCGAGTTGTATCCCGTATTGACCGAGTTATAACCCGTATTCAGGTCATGGAAGTCAAAACAGGAGCTTCAGCTGCATATGCACTATGTAGTCAGATGTTTCGGTCTATATCAGTCCATACCATTTCATAATTAGTTTGACTAAGTATTCTCCACAAAACTGTGTTTAGTTGTTTTTTTTTTCTTTAGTCCAGTTATATTAATAAATTAATAAAATGTTATGAATCGTACATATAATGCGACCTCGGGTCAGTACGGCTACCCTCGGATCAGTACGGCTACCCTCGGGTCAGTACGGCTACCCTCGGGTCAGTACGGCTATCCTCGGGTCAGTACGGCTACCCTCGGGTCAGTACGGCTATCCTCGGGTCAGTACGGCTACCCTCGGGTCAGTACGGCTATCCTCGGGTCAGTACGGCTACCCTCGGGTCAGTACGGCTACCCTCGGATCAATACCAAGACAATACGAATATAATTAATAACATATAATATAATTTCTAAAGATTTCAGAAAGAACAAAACAAAGATATTGTGTTTTCTATTCCACCGAATGATTATATCGTCCGCTTTTCTCCGAGAAGAGATTATTGGATGAGAACACTTTGTGCATAACCAAATGCAAAGGAAGTCCACTGAACGCATCCTCAACTCAGTAAAACTGTACGGTAAAGTAATATCTATGAAAAACGAAAACAATCCGCTATTCCGTTAATATTCCATTGTCGGGATCGATCTTGAGCTTGGACCGGAGATAATCATTTCCGGGTCAGTATCGTCGAATGTAATCCTTCAGACTTTACTCCCGGATTTGGAATTCTGTCACTATGAACATAATGAAAAAGCTGGATGGCCGTAAATGACCCAAATCATGACGATGAATTTAAATTTCAACAATCTTTCTCACTAGAAATTTAAATCTGTAAATGTCTCGGAGTATGCTTACTCTCAGGCCGGAATGTTTGTGTCTCGGAAGGTTGCATTTTTTTTCAGAAAATTTCATCCTAATACATAACAAATAGCAAGAAAGTATTGTTTTAGTCAATTTAGCTACACTAGACGGGCACAGGGTCTCAGCTAGTCGGTCATGTGATTAAGCTAGTCGGTCAGATAACTTAGTCTCTCATTTGATTAATATAGGGGGCCTACATATTTGATCATGCGATTGAGTCAGTCGGTATGTCACTGAGCTAGTTGGTCCATTAAACGTGTATTTAGCGACATACGTGTACTCGGTGACCCGTAGGGAGCCTCGTTGTTGTACTTTCCTTAAAACTAGTCCGTGCAGCTTACAGGTTCGGTCATCTTTTTTGAACCAGACGATCATGTACTGTATTCATATAAAGACACCACGTCACAGAGACACACAATTGTATAAAGGGTGGAGTTCCGTTGGTAAATCTCCAACATTAGACTCCACTAAAGGGAAAAAAGTTTACTAAAGGTGGTAGTGCATGAGACGTGATATTTTACAAACTTGTCACGAATTTGAACTTAATTTCCCCTAAGTCAGAATTCTCAATGGATACACCTTGTTCTTTTGATACCCAGTGTAGGAATAGACTTTTGACGACTTGGTGTATATCGAATAGCAATTAGGTGTGTTCAGAAACAGCCAGTGACCTACCTCGTATGGACGTTGAACACAACACAACAAAGATCATGTGCGATATGTTCTTACATCACAAAATATCATCACAACATCAAATAGATGACTTTCTATACGGATCACAGGATTCATTTACTATTTAGTTTGCCAATAGCAACTCAAAGTTCAAATAAGTATTGCTTGTCAGACAAGTTAGTCATTTTTCGCAGGAATCATTTATAAAATAAATTTGGGTGTCATTAGGTAAAATCTCGTTGCTGAAAAGCTAACGGAGACCCGCCTATGACATATGACCACTCCCTATATCTGTGATCATCAATATCATGTGTTGACGCATTTTCGCAATTATAGCGAAATCAAATACATTGCTTGGTTTATTCGATTACGTCACATCATTGTATTTTGTAGAAGAAAATTTCTATGCGATATTTCTACTATTTTTGGACCTTTGTTCACGTTAGATAGGCTAGAACACTGAAAGTCTTTGAATAAACCATAATCTGCTGCGAAATATTCCATGACTATATTGCACCGCAATAAAGGACTTCTATATTCCTTGAATTTTATGATATTCTTTATGCTAGCATAATAACTTCTTTAAGGGGCGAGTCAACATGAACTATTGCATATAGTTAGAGAATTGATAAGGCACATGTGTGCTAGACAGAATGTAAACAAACTTTTCTTGTTTAAATCAAGTCCATATTCTTGTGATATGATTCTAGGGTACATCTTTGGTCAAAATACCAAGTGATACTTCACACGCTGTCTTTTTATTATTTATTCACTGTAAAACATGAAACTTTCGCAATTTTTCAATTTTAAATTGTTTTTTTTTTCAGTATTTCGACAAAGGGTTTCGACGACGGTTGAACAAGTGAAGAGTTTATGATGGGGCGGGCGGTGATGAACCTCGTCCCAAATGACGGAAAGTTTCATTTGTCCGTTCTCATTCCATGTGTCAGCTGAACTCTCCATATTCCTGATTCATACACACAAGGTATAACGAATGACCTCGGCCTATGTCACAGTTGCCTGGCTTGTGGGATATTTGATGGTAGATGCCTACATATATTTTCAATAAACGATGAAAATTAATAAATATATTAGTTTTGTTTTTCAAATCGATTTTTATTCACATTTTATTTTTCTACATTTTGTACAGAGTGACTCATTCCTATTGATGTCAAGATTAACAAAACCCGAGCTCTAATTTTCTGCAATACCCTGGTCTCTATTATTCTATGCTATGTTAACCTGTAACTCGAGGCATAACCATACTACATGAGTCTCTCAGACGGCGAATCGTGCCTTTCAAAGCTTTATGTGCACATAATCATGGCATACAATGGAATAAGATGTGCCTATAAAAATAGAATAACCCTGCACTTGATATCAGTTAAAGTGTGTATATACCAAAGGCAGTGAATTGATTAAAGATCGTGTAAGGACTAGAGTCCAAGTTTTCACAATTCGTAAGTTCTCGGGGATATTCAACAGAATCTGTCCCACGAACAATCGAAAAACATGGACTACATATTGGTATCATATTGCCACCAAACATGGACTACATATTGGGGTCATATTGTCGTTCTTCACACCGCTGTACCGGCACGGATTCCAGCCTCGAGCATGTGTGAAAGTTTGCCAGTTACTTGCCGACGGGCGGTGGTTCTTTCTGGGTAAACTGGCTGTCACCATCTAAGCGAAATATTTTTGAGTGTGACATTAACTCCCCTGTCCCTTTCTCATATTGCTCTCGTATTAAGATCATATTGCCGTCGTATTCTGTATGGTCATACTGCCGTCATATTGGGGTGGCATTGTCGTCATACTGAGGTCATATTGCAGTCATACTGAGGTCCTATTGCAGTCATATCGTCGTCATTTTGAGTTCATTTTCATAATCTCCGAGCACAAGAGTCGAATTCGAAGAATATGGACTCCATATTTCCGTCATATTGGGGTCGTATTGCCGTCATACTGTGGTCAGTTTGCCGTCATATTGAAGTCATATTGCTGTTATATTGTCATAATTGAGCCGTCATGAGCAGATGACGGTCATGAGGAAATGGACTTGACATTCGCCGTTTTTCTTCGAAATATCTGCTTTTATAACGCGTAGAAGTGATCAAAACTATCGAGACTAAACTTATCACGAAAAAGCCCTCCTCCCACCCACCCGAAAAAAAAAAACAACAACGAACGTCGATCCAGGCTGTTTCCTCATCTCTGATTGGGGGCTTTACAGTTACAGCATTGAACTCGGGTAATTTATCTAAACGAACACAGCTGTTTGTTCAGAATTGAAGACATTAAATTTTGCCTTTACAAACGTAAGATAATGGATTTTTTTTCTCGGGTCATCATTAAATGTGAGCTTTCACAGTAGGAAAG
>JAVTVY010054757.1:0-30263 GCA_036873755.1 Hanleya hanleyi | reverse complement strand
GCACCTACAGTCCTCGTCAACGAAACTCCTTTCAGAGGGGTTTAATTGCATTTTTTTGAAATTAGGTACACATGATTGGTGCTGAGTGAACATGTGCACAATTTTTTTTAGAGTTGATTCAACAGTTTCTTGAGTTACTCCCCTTGATTTTGGTCTGAAATTTAAATTTGACACATACTGTCCTTCGATGGATTCTTTTGAAATTTGGTACATATGGTCAGTACCATGTGTAGGTGTGTACAAACTGTTTTTGAGCTGTTTTCTTCAGTTACTCCCTTGATTTTAGTCTGAAATCCTTGTATTTGGCACCTACTGTCATTTCGACCTAATTCATCAGGCAATGAGCTTACTTTTGCAGCTTATGCTAACAAAAATTTTGTTTTAAAGTTACTGATACATGTATACATAAGTGCATAACCGGGAGTGAGGGAATATGTACCACCGCAGAGTAAGAGTAACTGGAGTTTAATTTGCTCCTACAAATACCAATCTAGGCCCTTTAGGCCCTTATGTATCCCCCTCCCCCTCCCCCAACCTGATTTCCAAACCTGCCTACATCACTTACACAACAATGATAGCTTATACATGTACAGTATTATGACAATTGCAACAATACAAACAACATACAGTCCAGAAAGGTTCATTTGTATGGTTAACCTTTGTCTATAACAACATTCAGGAGATAAAAATGTCTGTATGTTTTTACGGGCGTATTTTGGGTTCAATTGAACTCTTGTTTTATTGTCTTTTAAGGTGGCTGTGTATGGTAAAACAGGTCGCTGTTTGTACTGCAGTCTTCAGGAATAGTGATGATGGAAAAAAATCACAAGGTTGTATTTTCTGGAGAAACAGTATGGCAACAAACTTTCCCAACCCAGACCAATGTAGACGCACCTCTCCCGGGCTTTGTGTCACAGGAACTGGCTGAGCGACATAGTGTAAGTTGAAGTAAATTATTCATATCTGTTAGGAGAACATGAAACACATCAGTTCCACATTGCCAAGGTTGGCGTCTGTCACCTTCTCTCCCCCCCCCCCCATCATGAAGGGGAATACAGAAATCACTTTCGTATTGTTGTACCGTGGATGATATCTCAGCTGCTATTTGATCGAAACATACATGAAGATGCTTAGTACCTTACTGATGTGCATTTTCACATTCTGTATGGCCCTTCAATATATGCTTATCCAGTGCATATCTCGAATACCATCAAACTGCTCACTATGAATCAGGTTTCTGTGACCTGATAACTTGGAGTTATCGAAGAATCCAGAGGTTTTCAGATGCACAGCTTCGTATATAAATTTGAAAAAAATATTACTTGTTGTTTGATAGATCTGTATATCTCGAACCCTATGCTGTTAGTTATATGAACATAAAATGGTCTGATCAGTGATGAGAGTGATCTGAATTTATTGTGTTTTGTTTTAACTAGTTTTGTACGGGTCAATGTTTGACTGCCATTATCATGAAACTGGAATATCTGTATGTTCAACCATATTTGTTTCCTGTATTAATTTATTACGATAGCTCGGGCATTCAGAATATACTAATCGTTTTTCATTGTTTGCCTTCCAGGTTATGTTTGCAACCAGTTCAAAGGCACACTGTGGTCCAAAGCAAGGAGAGGCATCACTCAGAAATGCCATGACGCAGCAAGGTCAGGTAGAATCCGCCAGAAAACACCATTGAAGCAGCATGATCTCCACATGTCAGAAGAGCTGGTGGACTCTTCTTCAGCTTCACCCTCATCTGCCAACGACAGTCCCCCAAGGAATGCTAAAGGCCATCCCACAACAGGTGGGAAAGACCAAGACAGATTTTTTTAAACCTTTGAGGGATGAAAAAAAAACATTCTACTTGACACAGACTTTCAATGTGCTTCCCATTTTGTGCTCGGGTGTTTTAAGACATGATACAATATATATTTTATGCTGTTAAAGAATAAAAGGTGGAATACGCGTGGATTTTGCCTTTGCTGGTGGTTATTTTAAGGGATGGATGATATTGCAGGAGGAATCGGGACAGACTAGACAGTCTGTACAAATGACATGCCCTTCCACTCAGGGTGTCAAATGTACATACTATTGTTACTCTGGTTAATTGTTCGATTTAATTTGTACTCTGCCTCTTATGGTGTTTGTGCAATAAATACTTGAACTTGAACTTGAACTTGATAGAAGATGCCCCCTCCCCCACACCCCAGGAATTCTGTACAGATGGTGTTTCAGTGCTGGCCGGGAGAGGAGAGTGATCACTCTCCTCTCGCCTCCACTCTCCTGAAAGTATTTCAAGGAGAGTTAACGATCACTCACCTTGAAAGTAAACTAAATACCTATGATGCTTACGAATATCTTGATATTGCTCTCCTCTGCTCGCCTGAAGAAACTTGGAGGAGAGTATTCGGCAGCTTGCCTGCATTTTACTCACGATCCCCACGCCATCCCCTAGGGTTACTGTGGAGATGTTGCCATACCTCTTTGTGGGGTTTTCTGCCCCATATTGGAATTACTGCCCGGCAGATTCCCCACCTGGGGATATTGTGGGGTTTTCTGCCCCACAGATTCCCCACGTGGGGATGTTGTGGGGTTTTCTGCCCCGCAGATTTCCCACGTGGGGATATTGTGGGGCTTTCTCTCCCATATTGGAATTACTGCCCCGCAGATTCCCCACCTGGGGATATTGTGGGGTTTTCTGCCCCGCAGATTCCCCACATGGGGATATTGTGGGGTTTTCTCTCCCATGCTGGAATTACTGCCCCGCAGATTCCCAACGTGGGGATGTTGTGGAGTTTTCTCTCTCATGCTGGAATTACTGCCCCACAGATTCCCCACGTGGGGATGTTGTGGGGTTTTTTGCCCAACGTGGGGATATTGTGGGGTTTTCTCTCCCATATTGGAATTACTGCCCCGCAGATTCCCCACCTGGGGATATTATGGGGTTTTCTGCCCCGCAGATTCCCCACGTGGGGATATTGTGGGGTTTTCTCTCCCATATTGGAATTACTGCCCCGCAGATTCCCCACGTGGGGATATTGTGGGGTTTTCTCTCCCATGCTGGAATTACTGCCCCGCAGATTCCCAACGTGGGGATGTTGTGGGGTTTTCTGCCCCGCAGATTCCCCACGTGGGGATATTGTGGGGTTTTCTCTCCCATGCTGGAATTACTACCCCGCAGATTCCCCACGTGGGGATATTGTGGGGTTTTCTGCCCCGCAGATTCCCCACTTGGGGATATTGTGGGGTTTTCCGTACATTGCTGGAATTACTGCCCCACAGATTCCCCACGTGGGGATGTTGTGGGCTTTTCTGCCCCGCAGATTCCCCACGTGGGGATATTGTGGGGTTTTCTGTACCATGCTTGACTTACTGCAGAAATATTTTGTGTCTATCCCATACCAGCTTTAAATATAGTTCCCCGCATCATCCCCACATGTAGGGAACACGTGGGGCTGAGGTTGGGATAGTGTGGGGATTTAATTCAGCTAAGCAGCATTAAGAAACTCCTTTTCCATGACTAAGTCCAATGTGGGGATTTTACCAAATCCCTACACATTCCCCACATTGGCTGTCCTACACATTCCCCACATGATCCCCACACAGCTTGCCCGACATAAACCCCACAAATTCCCCAGCTTATTGGTTTGTAAGGGATGCTGGCATGTTTTCAACTGATATTGGGCAGGAAAATAAGATAATCCAAACTAAAGGTGTTTTTATCACAGTGTGAATAGTCTGTCAGGTTTTGCTGAACCAAATAGTCTATTAACATCTTTAATAGATACAAATTCTAATTGGTAGTGTTGCTAATGTTTCAATGTGGCTAATGTTTCACATTGTGGACAGACAAGAGAAAAAAAGATTCTTGAGGCTTCAGTTGAAATTTCCAATGCTCACAGTTGTTTTAGAAGTTGAACTGTAATATTTGACACCAAGAATGGGGATAAAAGGCCCTCTAAAGGTTCTGATATTTAAACTGGAGAATAATTGTGATGTTGCTAATGTTACACAAAGTAGGACAGACATTTTGCAAGGCGAAACATTAGCAACATTCTGGATGCTGATTTCAGATGAAATTCAAAATATTTTATGTCGATACAGACATAAAATTGGCCACAACAGTGGACAATTTTATCACAAAATCATTCAATCATATTGTGGTTCTGTTTTACAACACATTTTGATATATTTTTGATGTTGCTAATGTTACATCAAATGTGGACTGACACAAGTGATATTAGTTAGTAACCAGACATTTTAATCTTCTGGCTTTGCTGCAAATTATGATTACCATTGGTCTACTTAAGATCAAACTTCAACACTGTAGCTTTAATATGAGATACCTCAGTGCAAAAAACAATATTGTTTTCTTTTGTTCCATGCGTACCTAATTCACCCTCCAAAACTGGTGGGACTTTTGTCTGTCCTAAAACACAGGTTTTAAAAATTTCATTTCCATTATATTCTTAAGTTGGTCACATATCTCAGTGTTATTATATGTACTATATCTACTACCCATACACTAACTTTTGACATACACTCGGCTTTATTCTTGAAGTTTCTTCAATCGTTGAGTTGTATACAAAAAGTACAGCCATTGGTCCCCATTATAATGAAATCCGCCGTATATTTTTCACAATTATATTATTGGATACAGGATTCAAGAATCAGTAGACGGCCGTTGTGCACAACCTGCAAGTCAATAACCGATAGGCCTTGACATGGCACTTCCAGCACTCCTCGTATAAAATGAAGGCGTGTTATTCTTAAAACCCCTATATGAGCAGAGGGAGGGAGGGAGAGAATTTGGCTTAATGTCACACTCAAGTTTGTCTCACTCATATGGTGACAGTCAGTTTGGTTGGTGGAGGAAGCTGGAATACCCGGAGACAACCACCGCCCATCGGCAAGTAACTGACAAACTTTCACACATGGACCAGCTGGGCTCGAACCCGCGCCGGTTCAGCGGTGTGAGGCTAGCGGTCACCAGCGAAGCGCCTTAGACCACTCGGCCACCGAGGGCCCCCTATATGAGCAGATCCTATAATACCACCCTATATGGGCACATCATATAATACCACCCTATATATAAGTAGATCCTATAATATCACCCTATATGGCCTATATTTCCTATATGTTTCTCTGAATCCTTATAATAAAGGATGATCTATCAATATCAGTGGATTGAGATTCGACATATGAATAAACTGTAAGTTATCCGTGGATAATATCCACCCAGTTAGCCGTCTGTTCTTTTTTACCCAGAATGAAGGTGGTACAATATATACAGTGTCCGGAGTGACTATCCGAAGAAACTGAGGACTGAACGAGCTAACCTACATCTGCCACATTGACCCTTCGCACAAAATGGTCTGTCTGTTGGACCTTGCTGATCATGAATGATAAATTAAAGATGACCCACTTCATCCAACATTTATGACCAAAGCATCAGCAGAATTGTCCCAGTGCCTAGTCTACCAACCGACGGGCTGGCTAACATATCGAATGAATGCATTTGCCTGTGACCATTTCATGGATGCACTGTGGATTTCGGTTTGAAGGTGATGAAGTGCTGGTGACTAGTCCACCCATTCTCTTCACTGGGCAATCCATTCCTTTTGGTGACCTTGCCATCAGGTGCCATTGTATACTGTATTGGATACCCCAGCCATTGTGGTTGATTGTACTGTTATATCTCACTAGTGAATCTATACCGATATCAACGTGCAATAGCCACTAGTTCTTTGTTATATATTGTTCTAATGACATTTATTCTTAGTCATCATTATACTTCCCATAAGGGTACATTATGTATACGTACAAGGCATGGTGAATTAGTCAGACTGCCAACATCGAAAAATGGGCCTAAACGTCAATTTACGTACAATCGCGATTTTCTCCTTAAAATCAGAGCTGCATTATGTGTACATTCGTAATCCAACAGATGTCACCGTGGTACCCTTGGGCAATGTTTTCTAGGCCACGTAGAGTTCATGCGGACATCTTGAGCGACATGACAGATAGACGAGATGATGTAGCAGAAGAGATATGATTGAAAAAAATGCTGCTTTACTCATATATACATGTACGTCTTCAAGAAGAGAGTTTGAACTTGCATTTTAGGATGATGTACATACAGCGGTGATATATTGATTATGTACATTTACATAATGAAATGTTACAAATGTATCCACATCAGCTGATGGGTCATCACTATATAGTTTTGTGTACGAAGTTGATGTTGATAATGCTGGCGTCGAGGAACTATCTCAGTGTATGCCCCGACCACTGTAATCATGTATATCGTGCATGTGGTAGATGTAGCTCCGCTATCGTCTCATCCCTAGCTGTATTATACTTCCGACACGCTCTTCAATGAAAAAAACAAACAAACAAACAAACGATCAAACTTTCCCGTATGATTCTGCTGATTGGTCTATCAATGAACTATGCTGCAGATATAAACATTCCACCATGATGACAGACTGGTCTGTGACAAGAAAGTTGGGAAGAATGTTACATAGAATTTGACAGGTTGTCGCCTCTTTGTTCCGTAGGGAACTTGTCGTTGATCAGCGACCTGTTTACCCGGGCCGAATAATCCAAGAGATATTTTGCTGTGTCATTGGGTGCCAACTCACATGGATAAAGACCAGATCAATAGAGATAGGGACCCAAGGTGATCTTAAATGACACATCACATGATACAATATTCAGTTTCACTTGTTCATTAACCTGTTTACCACACCAGATTGATGGGCCGAATAATCCAAGAGGTGCTTCATTATACGTCACTGCATGGGTGGGTCACGGAATGAACGAATTGATTGCCAAATCACACAGATGAAGACCAAATCGATACGGATAAAATGAGTTTTGTGATTAGGTACTCCGTCACCAGATTGGTGGATGGCAAAGTGGCTTTAACTATTGATATAGTATTCCAATCATAATATGCGGTATTGTCGTCGGCTTTTACTGTCACTGTCATAAAGTTCTCTCTATGAAATGTAATGATGATCATTGACCTAGCTTGTTATTCAGACTGTTTGACCCAAGGTGACATTAAATGACCTAAAAATGACCCCACATGATACAATATTCAAATATAACTTACATTTTAGTATTGTGTATGTGATTAGATTCAATTTTATATCCAACATGAGGGGTTTATATTGTAGCTCAATTTTGGCCTAATTATGAGACATAAAATTAAAAGGGCGTAGCCTAGAAAAAATGCCCAAGAGTGCCAAGGTGGCACCGTCGGATTGTGAATGTACACATGCCCAAATACTATATAAACAGAAAAAAATCGCATTTGTACGCAAAACTTTACGGTTCAGTGGTTGACTACCTTACCAAATCTAGATTGTTAATTAAGTACTTTATGACATCAAAAACAAACGCATCTAAAATGCCACAAATATACACTCCGAAATGTTACCTCACCTTAATACTACAGCCACAAATATACACTTCGAAATGTTACCTCACCCTCATACTACGTCCACAAATGTATACACTCCGAAATGTTACCTCACCCTCGTACTACAGCCACAAATATACACTCCGAAATGTTACCTCACCCTCGTACTACAGCCACAAATATGCACTCTGAAATGTTACCTCACTCTCATACTGCAGCCACAAATATACACTCCGACATGTTATCTCACTCTCATACTACAACCACAAATATACACTCCGACATGTTAGCTCATTCTCATACTACAGCCACAAATGTACACTCCTAAATGTTACCTCACCCTCGCACTACGGCCACAAACATACACTCCGAAATGTTATCTCACCCTCATACTACATACTTGATGTGATTGGATAAATTTGTGTGCTTTGATGTTTCTAGTGCAGCACCCGTGTCTCAGAAAGTCTTTTCTGGAATCAGTGGTACCGTACTTTGTTTACTGAAACTGATTGTTTTGAATATATGGCCATGTGGTCCGTGTAACCTTGCACAGTTCAATTTTCGTTTTTCGTTTTTGGTTTCTCAAAATCAAAAATTGAAATTTGACCGTCAATTTTCAATTTTCGTTTTTTGTTTCTGTAATCTCAAAATCAAAAATTGAAATTTGACCGTCAATTTTCAATTTTCGTTTTTTTTTGTGATCTTAAAATCAAAAATTGAAATTTGACCGTCAATTTTCAATTTTTGATTCTGGGATTACAAAAACAAAAAACGAAAATTGATATTTGACAGTCAATTTTCAATTTTCGTTTTTCGTTTTGCTTGACGCAAAAATGAAAATCAAATATTGAAAATTGCCTCGACTTGTCCGTTTTTCGTTTTTTGATTTTAACTTTGACGTATCAATGTTAAGTTTGCACGTGGACGGGTTATGATGTCACTTCCGGTATGACGAGTAGAATAGAAAACGCAAATCGTGTCGTATAAGAGGTGTTGAGCGTGAGAGGCATGTGGCCCACCAGGCCATCCTCGGGAGCCAGTGTATTGGTCGATTTGTTAGGGTATCTATGCATTGCCGTGGTTAGTTGCCCACGGTAGTTCTGGATAAAACAAAGATCGAGGGGTATCCGCTAAATCAAACCAATTATTGAACAGGCTCAGCAAGCTCATTACGCCAAACCACTAGCTGCAATGTTTGAGATGTGACATCGCTGGCATAACTTTGATGTCAAGCTGAAATCGTCATCGAGAGTCAAAACAAAAACCGCCGGCTTGGGATACCGACATGCTAATTCAAAATAACCTCGGGGGATGAAATGTTCGAGATTGAGGCAAGGACTCAAAAACTCACTCGAATCACCAAGAATATCCGGGTAAACCCTATGCGAGGATTCACGATTTACCTGGGCTTGTGAAGATGAACCAGACAGGTCTGGATAGGTGGCATCCTGCAGTTGTCATTGGTTATTGGCATTGAGGCCTGAGCCAATCAGGACGCAGTTTTAGATTTTCTCATTTTTAAAAATAGATGTTTAGAGCGCTACAAAAGCTTCAACGCATCGACACGGGAAGTTCCTTTTGGGGTTATGATTAGGGTACCCACGTATTTAATATTTTACCCTACTTTAATGAAACTCATATGTGCATCAACCCCGTTGTTCTCCATATAATGCTTCGCACCTACTGCACGAATGCCTACTCACTTCTGGACATGCGCAGTTGGCCCATTAACATCTAGCTCGAATGCCTGACTCCAGGGATCTATAGTGTGGTGACACTCCCATATCTTTCCCCCTACTGGCTTTCCATATTGTGCTCCACACCTGCCTAAACAATCCGATTTGCGCTTTCCATACTACTCCGCGGACCAAAAGTGACATCATAAGCCTTGCGCGTGCGCAGTTAACATTGATGCGTCAAAGTTAAATTCAAAAAACGAAAAACGGACAAGTCGAGGCAATTTTCAATATTTGATTTTCGTTTTTGCGCGAAGTAAAACGAAAAACGAAAATTGAAAATTGAATGTCAAATTTCAATTTTTGATTTTGAGAAACCGAAAACGAAAAACGAAAACTGAAAATTGACGGTCAAATTTCAATTTTTGATTTCGAGAAACCAAAAACAAAAAACGATAATTGAATTGTGCAAGGTTACACGGACATGTATATAGGACCAAACCTCAAAACCTCCGGTCTTATTTCTCATTCTAGAGTCATATCACGAAACCCCTACAACCAACAATGAAGCTATACCACAATTAGAAATGTTCCAGGAGAGTTGTCCTAACTTAATATGCAGATGGACGCTGTATGTTGTGTGGGTTGAGCGAACTCCTTACTTTGGGCTCTGTAGCATTTGCGACAGTTGTGTGGTCAGTAGCTGCAGGGACCTTATCGTTATAGCTCGTGTACTACATTTTAAAGAAATTAACTCAACGTTTCAGTGACATCCTCATGACCGCTATTTTGAGTTAACACTCCTTTGCTCGGAAATTTCATAAGGGGCATAACCCCGCCCGAGGGCTGGTAGGACTAACTATCAGTATTTTTTTGCTGAATATTAGGAGACAGTTTATTGAAAGAGAACCAGTCTAATAAAGTTTACGAAGATCAGTAGAATTTATTTCAACTGTACGCCGACGTCGACGTAATGCTCAATACTGGTAGAATTTAATATGTCTGATATAAATGGAAAACAAGAATAGGAACACGTATTGTATCCTGGGGCACATCACATTTAATATTATTAATTCTATTTTTAACAGTGAGAATGTGCTTGAACTTTTGCTAATAACTCGTCAGGCTAAGATGAGATTCACAATGAAAAAAATAGGGGTCGCCATATTATTTGTAGACACATTGCATCATTTGTGACTGTATTGTGTAATACTGAATTAGGAGGGAAATGGGCCTCTTTTCATGTTTAAACGCTCGTTAGATTTATTTCCAACAGTCATCTGTTCTTTAATTTACAGTAGTAGAATTAATATACTTCTTGTGAAAAGGGAAACAAAAATGGGGCGTCACCATACTTTCTGTTTATTTAAAAAAAAGTAGCGGTATATCCGATAAATTGAACCTGTTAGCCTTATATCCAGGAGGGGGTGGAGTGGGCAAAAGGGGTGGAGATGGACATTATTCTGGGGGTTCGTCAACAAGACATTTATGTGGTTGTTTGGTGACTGGAAATGAATGGCGGTGAAGTTTGGTGGTACCCACAGGCCCGCAAAACAAGAGATTTGGTGGGGTGAAGTGTCAAATATAGGTTCTATATATAACCCCATGCTTTATATAAATAAATTTATATTTATATTTATATAAAGCATGGGGTTATATATAGAAACCCCATATTTCGACACTTCACCCTAATACCACCCCCCCCCCCCCAAAATCTCTTGTTTTGCGGGTCTGTGGGGGGTACCACAAGCATACAATCTTGCCGTTTATCCGTTGAATCTGAGAGGCCCGCTTTTTGGTGAGAGCTATTCCACTTTGGATCATCTGGTAATACGCATGAATAGTTCTGTAGAAATTCAGCCTTTTTTAAACAAACAACCTGTTAAAGCTTGAACGTGATTTCCTTAAGTTTGTTCCTTTGTTCCATTGTTCCCTTAATGCAAGCTGTAAACAGAGGAGAGCAATAAAATCATTAGATTCAGTTCGAGGAGTATCTACTTGGATATACGTGGATATGGGTCTGGATGATACTATCTTAATGAGAAGATAAAGATTTTACAGTTATGAATTCGCAATAAGTGTGCTAAACGAGTTTACGGATAAATAGACTATTTTATGTCATTGTGTATACCTTTCATAACTTTCATATGTTAAGAATATCTTTCACACCCATAATTATAAGTACATGTAATACTCTATGAAACTATACATTGTCTATAATACTTCATCGTATCTATTTAGTAAGAGTTTATTGAAAAAGAACTTTTTAGCCTACTTCATTTTTTTTTTTTTTTAGACATTCGTCGCATATCTATACTGGTAAACAAATATACTCAACACATCATTTTATATTAATTTACATTCCATCAAATGCAACTTGCTTGTACCCTGCAGGTTAATTATTTTAATTAACGAGTTTAACGGTTTAACGCTTCGTTTAGCCCGATCATACGACCGTATAATGCCGCTCATCCAACGACATATGACTGTACCCAGGATTCATTCAAGTGAATTATTATAATTTTTCATGAGCACGTTATAAAATCTTTCACCAGGTGAGATTATTATGGGGCAGTAATGTACTCATTAGCCCTGAGAAATTTTGGATTTCAGTAGCATTTATGTGTGACATACACTCGCAAAAGTATTGGTCGCTGGCTATTCAAACCGAACAAGTTAGGTCAGCAATTGTGAGTATTGGTACCGTGCCTTTGATTCTGACCCTACTATATTGAGTCTAATTCATTTCGAGCCAAGAATTTCAGTAGGTCGAATACATTTCCACTCCACTATATTGGATCGAAGTTATTTGCTCGTTATATATGAATATGAATCGGTCTAACTCATCTGACATGCCGTTATCGGTCCAAGTTTGAAAAATAATCTCAGGTACGAACCATCAAAGACTATTCGGGTTTCAGTCAGGCTTCAATATTTGCGAAATGGAATTACATGTATGACAGCGATTTAACCATCAGAAACTGTTCACCTTTGGTACCTAAATAAAAGGGTCTTTGGCATTCGCGATTCAACCGGAAGAACAGAAAATTGAAGAAAAAACATGAATATATGCTAGTTTCTTGCAAAACTAGTTTTCTGACAAAACATCAGGATTACTGATCAATATTTCTTAATCTAAATCATTTTCGAATAGCAATCCTCAGATCCGACATTCAATATTCAGCCTTCGTCCATAAAACAATTTTCGCATCAATAATCGAAAGATCTATTTCGTATGACAGTACCGTTTCCAAATGTGTATAAAATTAAAATAATAAAACACAATATGGTTTCCCACAAGGGAGAAGCGAACAAATGATATCAGCAAGTCGCCATGATAATGATGATGATCCTAATCAATTGGAACGAATTCCTGTCCGTCATAATATGCACTAATGGTCTCCGGTTTGGACAACTATAAATGACGACTGATTAATTTAATTACACTGTCAATTTTTTTATCACATATATCTAATAACTCCAGCTTTCGAATTGTTTTGTCCGGTCGAGTGAACACATTTGTTCGACTTATGTTGAATATAGGGCATGGTTCACTCGTAATATAGGGCATGGTTCACTCGTTAACCGTTCGTCCAGGTCAAGTGACATTAATGATTTATGCTCTTGCCCCTCGAGATAACCAGATATGCATATTGAATATGCACATGTGCCTCGGATACCTCATGAATGGAGGCCACATGGCATATTTAACTACGTCGTAGACAAATAAATAGGTGACGACTGACCTTGAAACGTAAACTGTCCTTCAGGCAGAATTCTTATTAGAAACCGTCACCTGCCTCACACTATCTCATTAACGAAATCTAATTTATGCATTTTTTCGATGTATGGTATGTTACTCTGACAAGTCTCCATTCTATTTTCATTGTTACTGTTACTATTACAGATCTTACTCAGAAAATCAATTCTCCTTCATGCAAGTAGTGCTCTATTACAAGCAACTGTGAGTATATAGGTGCGTGTAACACTTGACAATTCAGCTTTCCATCTCGCAAAAATTGAAAGCAGAAAGATGGAAAGTTCTACATCGCTCCCGTATTTGAGCTTTCCATCTCACAAAATTGAAAGTAGAAAGATGGAAAGTTCTACATCGCTTCCGTATTTGAGCTTTCCTTCTCACAAAATTGAAAGTAAAAGATGGGAAGTTCTACATCGCTTCCGTATTTGAGCTTTCTATCTCGCAAAATGAAAGTAGAAAGATGGAAAGGTCAGTAGTAGTATAACGGCATTACAGCGCGCATTTTGACGAGTGCGCAGGTGTTTCTGCGCAGATTTGTGGCGGAAGTGTGGAGGGTCGGGGGATTCCCCAGTGGGGGTTTCCCAATGACGATCACGTGATCAAGGCATGTCTAGACTTGTTCTGGGTTGTACAGTTCTGCCATACGGAGACACAGCCGCCATCTTAAACCCACCACCACCCACCACAGCCGCCATCTTAAACCCACCACCACCCACCACAGCCGCCATCTTAAACCCACCACCACCCACCACAGCCGCCATCTTAAACCCACCATCCACCCACCACAGCCGCCATCTTAAACCCACCATCCACCCACCACAGCCGCCATCTTAAACCCACCATCCACCCACCACAGCCGCCATCTTAAACCCACCATCCACCCACCACAGCCGCCATCTTAAACCCACCACCACCCACCATCGGATTGTAGAAAAACGTATAAAAGCAGGCGATTTTTAGGGGGTGGGGTGTATTCATTGCACTACCCTGCGGAGCACTCTGACTGACCTGACCTGACCAGCCTGCCTGCCTGCCTGCCTGCCCGCCTGCTTCACCTCTAGCCAGCCAGCCAGCCAGCCTGCTTGCCTGCTTGTATGAGCTGTGGAGAACCTTTTACTTTTTTTTCATTTTACCAGTGCCAATTCACCAACCTATTACACCGTAGCAGTTTTTCACCAGCCTGAGCCCACAGTCATCCCAGCAAGTGAAGCTTCAAAAGTACCGTGTTCGCCTCATTGATGAAATGCAGCTGACCAGTATCACTCAGTAACACCAATCAACACCGTACACGTATGTAATATAACTTATTTTTTAATAATATCTATGCTAGGAAATTACCCCCCCCCTTCTCGAAATTTTTCAGCTTAGGTCTTCAGGAGAACAGTGAAAAAAGACATCACAGTTATTTCCCTATATTATGGAAACTTGTAGCGGCCAAGTTTAGTATCTATAGGTAGGCATTTATATATTGGCAGAATTTTCTCGTGTAACTGAACCATCCTTCACATGGATCAGCTGTTTTTATGTCAACAAAACAGCTCTATTTTTAGTTTCATTCGCGCGATTGCATGGACGTCCACTGCGGGTTTTGGACCATTTATCAAGGCAAATTTCACGTATTTTCTCAAGCAGCTCATGACATATAAAGCTCCAATAATTCTCCACATATGCAGTCAGTCCTCCAGGATATTTTTCCAGCAACTTGACAAGGAGCACGGAATGGGACACCGTACATTTGTTCTACGTTACACATTCCCGCTACATCATGAAATATCCGTACACCATCACTATATATGCCTACCATCTTACTATTTATAGAGTTTGTCGCTCAAAATCACTCATTGACTTTAACAACAAGAATTACACCATGCCTCGCGCATGGCTCAGCTGAGATTACAGCGTAGTACTGCCAGCAACAACAACGAACTGGCAGACGACATGATCCAACAATTGACTAAACAGACAAGATCTCTCCTACCCGTACGTTTCAGTTTATCTCAAAGTGTTCACAATACATTCTAGAATAATATGATGCACGAATTTAAGAGTTTTGTGTGACAAAATGGCGCATAGTATGGCAATTGGTAGGGATTTCAGGCCTTTTTTTTCTTTTGTGAGAATGGTGCCAACTGCAGTACAGGGTGAGAGGGTATACTTCACAGATCTCAAAACTTTTTACGGAATCAAAATCGGTTAAATATTAACCGATATAGAGCAAATTCAAGATATCAATTCGGGGGTCATTATTAGAATATGGGCTACCGGTTAACCCATAGGACCTGAACAAATAGGAATGGCCGCTTTTTTGCAAAAATGGACAAAAATTTATCGCATATTTGATGTTAAATTTCAAAGTTCTTGGCCGATTGCTTTGAAATTTTCTGGACAACATATAATTAACGTACCAATTGTAATGACGGAGGAAAATTTTGGGTAATCTGCATATTTTTGGATTAATTTGCATAAAATTTGCATATTTATTAGCTAATTAACTATTAATTATGACAACATAACCCCAATAATAAGTAAATAACATGAATTTGGTACCAAATATTATAAGTTTATTCGCCAACATCCATGTTGTGCTCAATATCACATTTTCATAACTAATTAAGAGATATTTGATCACTTTCTGTAATAAATCAGACTAATTTGCATATCTGAATGCTAATTAGCATAAATAAAAGTTAATTTTCATAATTGGTCGAATATATTGGTGCAGGGTATCAAATTAAAGCCCTCAAATTGCACATTAACATAGAAGGCAAAATTTCACTGATTAACATGTTATTAACCTAATTATATGCTAATTAGCACATTTTTAGACTAATTAGCATAATTAAAGGTTATTTTTGCTAATTGGACAAATATAGTCGTGTGTGGTATCAAATTACAGCTCTCAAATTGCAAATTAACATAAAAGACAAAATTTCACTGATTCACATGTTATTAACCTAATTATATGCTAATTAGCACATATTTTTAGACTAATTAGCATAATTAAAAGTTAATTTTGAGAATTGGACAAATATAGTCTTGTGTGGTATCAACTTACAGCTCTCAAATTGCACATCAACATAAAGGACAAAATTTCACTGATTGGCACGTTCTTAACCTAATTATGTGCTAATTAGCACATTTATTAGACTAATTAGCATAATCAAAGGTTAATTTTGAGAATTGGACAAATATAGTCGTGTGTGGTATCAAATTACAGCTCTCAAATTGCACATTAACATAAAAGACAGCATACCACTTATTGACAGAATAGCCTAATTATATGCTAATTAGCACATTTTTAGACTAATTAGTATAATTAAAGTTAAATTTCGATAATTGGACAAATATAGTCATGTGTGGTATCAATTTAGAGCTGCTGAATTGCACTTTAACAGAGAGGACAACATTTCACTCATTGACAAATTATTAACCTAATTATATGCTAATTAGTACATTTTTGGCCTAATTAGCATAATGAAAGGTTAATTTTGATAATTGGAAATTTGCAGTTGTGTGTGGTATCAAATTACAGCTCTCAAATTGTACATTAACACAGCAGACGAAATTTCACTGATTGACATGTTATTAACCTAATTATATACTAATTATCACATTTTTAGACTAATTAGCATAATTAAAGATAAATCTTGATAATTGGACAAATTTAGTCATGTGTGGTATCAATTTACAACTCTCAAATTGCACATTAACATAGAAGATATCATTTCACTGATTAAGATGATATTAACCTAATTATAGGGTAATTAGCACATTGTTAGGCTAATTAACCTAATTTTAAGGTTATTTTGATAATTGGTCAAATACAGTCATGTGTGATATCAATTAAAAGCTTTAAAATGGTACATTAATACAGAAGACAGAAAAATTTCACTATTTACATATTATTAACCTAATTATACTAATTAGAAATTGTGTTTAGGCTAATTAGCATAATCTTGAGGTTAATTTTGAGCATTGGTAAAATACAGCCATATGTGGTATCAAATCACAAATCTCAAATTGTACATAAATATAAAAGACAATTTAACATTTTCATGTATTATTAACCTAATTATAGGATAATTAGCACATTTTTTGCTAATTATCATAATTATCAGGTGAATTTTGATAATTGGACAGATACAGCAGTGTTTGGTATCAAATTATAGCCTTGTCAACAAGCATACATCCGTGTGGTGTATTTAGTCTACATATGCTCTGCCACTCTACCAAACTGTGCGCTACAACGTTTTCTCATGGCTATAGCATTTCAGCATTCAGATTCGTGAGCATCGCTACGTCACTCAAACATCACACCGTGGCATTATTTTTCTCTCCGCGTACAAAACGGATTCAATGGTCAAACAGGAAACCAGTCAAAGCGGACAGAGTTTCAAATTTCTTCGACAAGATATCGCATTCGTTGTATATGACGATCCCATTATATACAATACCTTAATGTTTTCGCAAACTGCTGAAAAATGCACAGGGGAGAGTTTACAAAATCCATCGATCTTGAGGCTTGACTAGTGAACTAGAAAATATTATATGTGAAACAATGATATCAATAATTATTTGATAAGCTTGAAAGACTGCTGGCCATAGGAAGAATCGTACCAAAAATGTAATGTCTGAAATAACTACCTGAACCAGGCTCCACAATTAGGATTCAAGATGCCACAAAAAATCTCTGTAATTGAAATATTCCCCATTTAAAACAATGTTGATAAATGTGGAGGCAAAGTTAATTATGCTAATGCAATTGCCTCAGCATTGCTGATTGCTGTGGCTACCCGAAAATATTTAATGCGCAAAATGTCATTGTTATTATGTCCGCTATTCTCAGCCTTGTTCCGATCAGGGTCAATTTCAGTCAAATGTACTTTTCATTCATCACATAATTGGCATCACGCTGCCCAACATGAACAGTGCAGTCCATTCATTTGCACATTTTCCAAGCCGATTATCTTCATCAGAGGAGTGAGTTGGGGTTCAATGTCGTGTTCAGCAGTATATTGGTGTTCATCAGTGGAGAACATCTGAATATTCATCTTGACCGAGTATCTCAAAATATCCCTTGTACAGATCTGTTCTCACAAGAACTGCTCAATTCATCTAACTGCTCAATTCATTCATCATAAAATATTCAAGCACCTACAATGAGAGGAGAAGAGCCATTAGCAATACATCTACTCGCAGCATAGTTACCAAATGAATGTTCTGGTGTCTGAAAATCACATATATTCATAACCACGAGATCTTTAAACTGTATATCAAAACAATATCGTAACAGTTATTGAATGCTAATTTGTTGTATGGATGCCATGCTAAACTTCAAGCAAGATGTAATCAATCTGAACATCATTGTGAAACAACAGAACCAATATATTCTGGCCCGGCATTTCACAACGTTGGAATAATTCAAACATCAGATTAGGTGTAACATGTTTCAGGATATTTTTCCTTCGTCAGTATGATACAGCCAACAAACAGAACTAACATGGCAGATCATAGACATGTTATTTGAACAGTCTGGATGAAGAACATTTTGTTGCTGGTGAAGATATCAGACTTGGAAAAGAATTTGGAATATCAGCATCACTGTGTATTACATAGCCAAATATATTACTCTATACATGTATTAACATGTATAAATGAATTTGTCAAACACATGAATTCCAAGATATACACAGATTAGAAAATGTTCATCCTGACCGTTCAACATGCCCAGGGATTCACAGACATCTTTCATGATCCTTTTCATGCACAATTAAATTTTGTCAGAGTGCTTGAGATTGGAAAGGTTTCGATCAACCACAAATTAGTAAAATATTGAGTTTTCTGAATTTGGATCACAAATAGGTCACATAGCAAACAAATTAAGTGGAATTCTTTGACTGTGATTTACAAGACCAGTTCATTTTACGAAAATTTAAATTCTAGGAAAAATGTCATCTCTCTGAATCCCTGATGCCCCTGCCAACATGGCAGGAACAGATTGGTTGAAGCCTCATCATTGCCATTGGAGGTTAAAGATGACAGAGTGACAGTTTTAGCCGTTATAATTATGAGAATAACCTGGGATACAATATGGAGGGATTATAGCCTCATTGTTATATATGCCCAATGCTATATAATGTTGTACTCTCTATTGTTCAATGTTGATAACTTAAATCACCTGTAATTCCGTCCTATTTGACACAATCGGTCTTATGCATACATGTAACATCACCAAAAGAGTAAGATACTTATCATTAAGATATGACACATACATGTACTAAGTTTTCAGTGTAACCAAGAAATCCATGTAAATTGCAGATTTTCCCCCTTACTTCAGAACCCCCCCAAAAAACAAGACTTGTGAGATTCAATAAGAGACCAAAAATCAATAGACCAATTTTTAGAGTCTAGCTATGATCCTGCATGTATACATTATGTTAAAAATCACCAGTTCATGGACATCGTCGGGATTTTTTTTGAGGGGGTTGTTTCCTATGGTTACTTATTACTGAGCTCAGTACTGGGCCGCCCAAATAGAACATGCACAGTGGCGCTGAGAAGGTGTCATTTCCACCCAACAACCCCAAGTGATGCCTTTTGAGTTGTAGATGTACTTTGGGGAGCCGCGCCATGATCTATCGAGACATTGCAATAAATAGAATATGGTTTTAATAAAATTGGTCAAGAATACTTCAGAAGATAACACACCATTACCAGAATTGAACCATCATGGAATAGGTCAAGGTGAGTCATCTTCAATGAGCCTCAGACTCATCACCAGTTGCAGGTCATGAATTTGGAAAGCCTGACACTAATCATTCAAGAGAGATGGATGGACCGAGGGAAAAAGCAGATTTTTGCTACAGCTGGTCAAGGGAAAATCGATAAGCTTCTTCTTCACCATCACAATGCACATATTTCAACTGTACTTATAGTGCAAATATAATTTCCAATGATGTCCTGATTTTCAGTCACTGACCTTGTTCTTTTGACCTCAAAATGGAAGTGAAAATAGTTTACATCAGTTAACAGATGGATTAGCAACCATTATCTCAATATACAGTGTATAAAAACTAGTAAAAAAAAAAGTCAAATTTACCAAAACAATTCTCCAGTATACTCCTCAGCTTGTTGACAACAACAAATTTAGATATTTCATCCATAAACAAGATCCTTTACAAGACTTTACAAAAAAACGATTTCAGCATACGAGTGAGAGCGAGTGAGTTTCAACATCACTTTGAACAATGTTTCAGTTATATCATGACCCGGGGGCATATGACTGAATAACATATGCAGCTCAATACAACGGAGTTCCTAATCCCTCTAATACTATATCCCAGGAATAACCAACTATGTCAATGAACAAACATGTCATGTAGGTCTACTGCTGATGGCTTGCCTGTGAAGACAGTTGTCTCCCCTGAAACATAATATGCATTAGCTGTTATCATTTTCACAACAGATATGGGAAATTCTCTGTAGGAATATTATTTTGAAAAATAACTAATAGTTTTTCCCATACCTGACAGTGCTACAACAATGATTTATTTGACATCCTGCAGCCACATAAATCAAGTGACAATCAAATCCTTGAGATGTCAAGTCAAAATATGAGTGGGCATCCAAATATGTAAGAATTAGAATTTTACTCCCCTCCCCCTAAATTAAACTTGTATACAACATTTAACCTGGCATTTGAGAACCCCCAAACCCTTTAGTCAGAATGTAATGCTTGCATGCCCATTCACAGAATACAATTTTTTTTTTAATATTTGATTTTTTTTGATTTTTTTTCGCTTTTACACCATTATTGGAGTTTTATGTTTGCTGAAAGAGAAAGTATAAATGATTGGACTGGTTTATTGCCCCTTCTATCAAAACAGAAGAGAGGTAGTGACTGGTATTTTGAATTATATAAGGCTATTTTCTCATTCACTCTCATTTGTTAAAGCACAGATTTAATGCCAGGAAAAACTACTGAGAACATCTGATGTCAAACTGTAAACAATTTTGTTTGATCATCGCTATATGGCTGAAATATTGGTGAACATGACATTAAACCTTAATTCAGCAAATGCAGCACATTGGGATCACTGCGTTAAAAGGGCAGGGTTCATTACAAAAGACTACCAAAATGTTACCAATTTGGTCAAGATTTTGACAATTTGAAAACAAATTTGTAGAAGTCTCTCATATTTGAAAGGAGGGGTAGTAACCAGTCTATATAATGAACATGTTAATTCAATTATGTATGAGACAAAACTGTCACTCGAAGCTTCATGACCAATGAGTTAGTAATAAATGTAAATTTTCTTTTGATGTCTGCTTATGCCAAACCCCACCTTCCAGCATCTGAAAAAGAAAACACAAAATGTAAATTTTCTTTGTTCATTGAGTGGGTGCCAGGTAAGTAGGATTTTGTTTATCGAGAAAGAATTTGGTCAAATTATAAATGGATCTGTCTGATTTTTACCTTTATGTAAATTATAATATTCTATCTACTAATTAGGCTACATGTATACTATAAGAATGGTTAGCTGGACTGGCTGGAGGCTTCATAGAACTTACAGTTACTAACTAAATTGCATAAAGCTTACAAGTGTTCTCAGCCGTGGTCCTACAAATTTCCCCCACTCCAATGCCCCGAAGCCGAGCAATAGCCTCTGCTTGATAGATGACCATACCAGGGTGCGTATAGGTCGGAGAATCTACCGAGCCATCATTTGCCATGTGTGGCATCAGGTAGGGGGCATCAGTCTCCAGCAACATCCGGTTCAGTGGAAGCCGAGAAGCAACCTCCTGAACAGCCGGACGATATGTTACAAGACCAGCAAAACCAATATACAAATTTGGAAAATGATCCAAAAACTGGCATGCACTGCTCCACCCCCCGGTAAAACAGTGAAGGTGGATTGGGTAATCATGGGGAAGCATATTTTGCAGAATCTGCAAAGTACGTTCCTCAGACTGCCGACAGTGCACAACCACAGGTAATTGCCGTTGCATGGCCAACCTGCACTGCGCAGAGAATACAAACTCTTGGCAGCAGTATCCTGGGTTGGTCTCTAGGTGGAAGCTGTCAGTACCCGTCTCTCCGATCGCCACAACACGAGGGTGTTCCGCCATCCGGGACAGGCGTGCCAGTGCCTCCATGTCGAACTTCCCCGCCTCCTTAGGATGGATCCCAACGGTAGCCCACACCTGACAAGCATCACTAGAGTTGGTCTCCAGGATCTGGGAAAACTCTCCATGGTGTCTCGGATGACTGAAATTAGTGATACACCCCCGGAAACCCACTGGCAAATCGAAGTCTAACAGCCCGGTCCCGTGAGCTGAACGAACAAGATCCAAGTGGCAGTGGGAATCCACAAGAGTGAAGTCAGGCGACCAGTGGACACCAAACTTACAACTCTTCTCACGGCACCTCCCAGAAACACTAGCCCAGCATACTCCAGGTGGTCTCACAGGGAACATCTTCACTGCAATGGAAAGAGATAAGATAGTGTCTGACAATACTATACAAAACAAACATACTGGATAGACAAATATGTTAGTTTAACAATATTCACATTTATATACAGATTGTATGGGCACTATAATAATTTACTTCAGAATATACATTGTACTCAACAGAATAAATACAGGGATAAATAATTGAATAAATAAATACTTCAACAGTTGATAAATATCACAGTTTATGGATAGTACTCTTTTGTTTTAAGGTGTATAAGTTTTGATTCTAACTTTACATGTACATGTTTGTTAGTTTATTTCCTAATTACCATATTTCAGGAGAAAAACAATCAGCAGTAAATATTTGTACCAATGCCATTCTCCAAAATCCTACATTATAACCCTCATCAACCAGTCATCAAGTCAGGACGTATACATTAAATATATTTTTGAAATGTTTGTCAAATCCTGTAGATACAGTCAAACAGTTTATATCCTGTGGCAGGGTGGTGGGGGGAGAGGGTCTATGGTCAGGTTTCCATTGATAAAGAAGTGATAAAATCAAGAGAAACAAATTTGAGACAACATTCACATTCATGAAATGTCTTAATTATTAGTTTAAGAACATATGCTTCAGGGTTCCCAGTTGGTGATATCTCAAAGTGAAATTATGATGTAAAATTTACACCGATGAAATAGTTGTCCTCCAATCTTATGTAAATGTGCGTGTTTAGAAAGAAATACTTGATGTATGGTGCAAAATTACAAACAACCATATTCCACATTACTGTGCTTGTAGATTTCATTTGCTGTGTTCAGTGGTATTTTCTGATGAAAATATGACCATAAAAATACTCACAGGCTTCTTTGTGTAGATGTGGTTTGCTTATATTTCTATAGTCCGGGGGGGGGAGGGAGAGTATATGATATATTTCCAAAAAGTGAAGATAAACAGCATGATTCCATGCAAATATTGCAATATTTCAGGGTGTATCGAAAATGTTTGCAAGAAGGTAATTTAACAAGGAAATTTCACAGGGTGACTTACAGGTTGCTGCTATTTATGAAAGTAGCCTCAAGCACATGCATTACTGCACAAGTTTTACATAAATTAAATGGCAATTTTGGAAATCAAAGTATCTGGAGCTAAAAAAATCCACCTCTTTCACATGCTGTATTCATTTGGCCTGTTCTTCATTGACATAGTATGTGAGGGTTATAAACTTCTCGCTGACTGGGACGAACACTAAGGATACCCCATCCAAGTAACTCTCTCCCAGATTCAAGATATTTTGTTGCAGAATTCTGGGAGGAGTTACCCAGCTCTACCTGAATGTCAGCATAATGCTCCCACTTCAAACTGCTGTTGACAAACAGGGAAAGCACAGTCACGGCCAATCGGATGACACGAGAAGTATAGCCATTCCATTAATCATCAGTAAACAATAACCCTGTCAAAGGCAAGTGGATGAATAACTGCTGATTACTAGAATAGATGTCTCTAACTACCTAACAATCCGCGCCACTATTCTGTGAGAATGGCTGGTACTCCGGTTAGTATTATTAGATCACCCTTCTTCATATCTGTGAGCAGAGGGAAGTCCCACTTCGACGAATCTTCCTCGTATTGGATCTGGAAGATTGTACGCAGCGGCGCGGTTGTGTTTTCCTTAACAATTTTGACAACACCACCAGAATACCATGATTCTTGTGTTTCATCCTCTTCAATACACTTGTGTTTCACGTTACAGCCAACCAATTTTGAAGGATCATTTTCAAACAAGGGAAGCTGTTCCCTTTGGCCTAAAATGGTACGTTTTATTCTAGCCTCCTTGAGGTTCTTAGCTAAGATGGCCTTCTGTGCATGGAACATTGCACCGCGTTGTTCTGTTGGACGTATAATTGGAATATTATCTCTAGTGGGGGCTGTCACATCACCAGCAGGATTCAGTCTGATTATAGCTTTCAGGTTCTCTGTCAAGGTCTCGACAGTATACACAATTCTCTTACCCTCGACTGTTCGTGACTGGAAAAATAGTTCCCTGTCACCCTTTGACTTCAAGACCTGCTTATGAAATGTTATTTGGGCAACAAGAGCAGCACGAACATCTACCTTCGCGAGCTCATCTACATGTTCATCAACCTCGACCTCGGTTAACCATACACCCCCTAATGGCACAAGGTTGTTTGTAGCGGTGACCTTTCTCTCATGGTGTTTCCGCTCTGCCTCCTCCTTCGGCAGATTTTTAGCCAGGAGTGCATCTATACGCCTCTGTTTTATCTTGGTCATTCGCTCCTTGTATCTCTTTTGTGCAAGAGGTACATTATTTCTGGCCTCTCTCATCAGCTCTATGCGTTCTGGGGGGGACTTTGAATTGAGCCATTGGGATGTTCTATTATTCATCCACATGGTGAGAGATTCATAGAGGAGCACTGTGCCAGCCGGTTTCATTCTGACCAATAAATCAAGAATTCCAAAATCGCGTTCAGAGGCCACATTTGTGCTAGGCACATTCTGTGCTTGAGCCAATAGCGCATCATCAGGGTTAGCATACTTCCCCTGCAGGAGCTGGTCTTGTGCTTGTCTCTCTAATAGCAGAAGCAAAGAATGCATCAACAACTCAAGGGCCTGCACTGTAAGTGTGTCAAGCTCATCATCATTGGTTTCGGCAAAAAGTGACAGATAAACTTCATCACGGTGAATAGCGAGATCTATATCTGTTCCATCATCTGTTTCCTCGAATATCACTTCTCCTTCCATCAAGGAAGTGGCATCCTCACACCATTTCATGAGATGTTGGCGCATCGTTTCGAGGTAAGGGTTGACCTGGAGAATGCTTCTATTCTTGACCAGGCGCCAGAAGGGCCCTGTGACTACTTTGTCGATAATTCCCAGAGCTCTGACACCAGCAACATTGACCGTATTATCAATATCATCGCGAACAGCTTGAAGTAGTTTATTTGGATTTGGCCAAGCTGCCAGGAAACTTGCGATATGACCCCTGTGAAAGTACACGCCAGCGGCATCCAGAAACAAGACATTGAATCGATTGCCCTGGTATGGTACCAGTTTCAGTTTCGTTTTCTCCCGCTCCAAAAAGCTCTGAAAATATGAGGCCACGCCAGCCTCTTCACTTCCGCGAGAATGAAAAGACTTCACCGCTGTGCGAACCAGTCTGCCAGGTCCTGACTCGCTCGAATTGATAAACTGGGTAGGCATGACGTTCTGTTCTAATGCAACAGTCTCGAACGACTTCAGAGTTTTGTCACACTCCGTAGCAAAATTGACCAAAAGGTGCAACTTGCAGAAAAAGTTGCCCATCCTTGCTAATTTCTCACGTTCTGTCGCCGATAATGTATTCCAATTGTCGATTGCGGTTGGAAGAACTTTTTCACGCAATGCCTGTAGTTGCCTGTTAAAGCATGGGTTTACCGATCCCTGATCAGAGATGGTATTCTCGATACTCGCGAGTAAGGATGCCACTTCCTCTTCCTTGTGGTTCTCTTTGGAAATCATTCCCGCGAGCTCATCAACGATTTCTTGGAATGATTCTACAGTGTTTGTGGTGTCTGCTCCACCCATTTCATGTAGGCCTAAAGATAGCGTTTGGCCATCAAGAAGGGTGACCTGCCAATTTTGGTAATTTCTATGGAATTTAGATGTTCCATCAAAATGCAAGCAATTTCCAGTCTGTGTGTGTGGTTGTGATTTTTGCAACATGGATTCTGCAACATGATATTTTGCCAAAAACCTGGCCTCGACTAACAATTTTGATCTAGAGCCAAGGGATGGTAGACGGGTTACATTCTTGTTAGTTAGATGCCGTAGAACAACTTTAATAACTTTATCAACGTTACTCATGCTTACATTAAGTGCCAAAAGTTCCATGATGACTTGTCGAATTTCATCTGTGTATTTCCCATCAACAAAAGTTATAATTTCTGGGTCATCCAACAGATTTACTAATGACTGCAGCTCCTTGTTCTGGGTTTCAAGTTCTCTAACTTTATCTTTGAGCCTTTCTAATTCAGTGTTTGTACTATCACTATCATTTGCTTTACTGGCTTGTGCCGTGGACTTTCCTTTCAAGTAACTTATGCGTTTCTGTAGACTACATCTTTCTAATTTTATTTCCTTAAGATTAATTTCAACCTCTTCTAGCCTCCTATCTTTCAAAGCGAAGTCCCTTTCTTGGACCTCTATTTCTGTTCTCAGTTCTTTATTTTCTTCCTCTACAACCTTCTTCTCTGTTGAAAGAGCTTTAAGTTTATCATCCCTGCGTTTTATTCTTTTATTGAGGTTTCTGTTCTTAGATGGATCATAGTTTAGTTGCAGATCTCTTAACTGGCCCTCAACAGTTTCAACTTTATCGGAGGTGGAAGAGTATTCCTCTCTCAAATAATTTAGTTCATCTTCCATCTGCTGAACATTTACTTCTTTTACAGTTAAGGCAGTTTGCAATCTTCCTGATAAATCTTCTATTTTATGCAAGCAATCTTGAAACTTGACTTCTAGTTCAAATGCCTCCTTTGATTTCTGGTTATCATGATCTGTAGTTTCTGCCAGTCTTCTTTTTAGAGTTTTATTTCCTCGCTTCTCTGTGATTAATCGTTCAGCTAGATTTATCTCCCGTTCTGTTCGTGAGGCTTCAAGGATGAGTGATTGGAATCACTCCTACTGATTTCAGGTACAGAAAATGTTTCTGACAAATATGCATTCTTCTTCAGTGCATCTTTCTTAACTGTTAGTTTCTGAACCCTATCATGAACACTTTCAGCTTTTTATATAATTTGACATGCATGTCTGGTTCTTGTATGTACTGAATGAAAGCAGGATATTTCTTGGCAAATAATCTGCAAATTTATATCATTGGTCTGAATTTATTTTCCGAGTAGAATTTGTGGGCATCCTCAACAGTAGCCATGATAGGAGTATAAAATTAGAACTAAATATTCACAATATTGACTGGAAATTGTCTTTTCCCTATAATAATGTTATTAAATTGTGTCAACAAAAAGAAAATGAACTCTGGTAAATCAACGTAAACAAACGTCTGGCAACTTTATTGAAAGGATTGGTGTTGGGAAAATAATCTGATAGAATTAAACACAAACCCACGTAAAAAGCCCAATTATTCAACTTGAGTCATGCAAATTAAATTAAATTGTGTTAGCTAACGACAGTAAAAGTCTGGATCCTTATAAAAAAATATAGTACGGTCAACTATTTGTGTCACAGTTACAACAACAACAACAACTATCACAACTCGAAACCTGTTAACCACGGTAAATAAACTTCCAAACAAAACTAAAAATTCCTGCAAGGGGTTTCCCAGAGCATAGGGAGATTCCGTGTCAAGTGCCCGGATGTAGAGCACGCGCTCAAAGTGCCCGCTTTTTCTGAAACACATGTGTTCAAGAATTCAAAAGCCAGGAAAATGTGCAAACGCTTAGGACTAAATTACTGTCGAAACTGACAAAAAATAGTTTCGAGATTATGTCCTGGGGGTTGAATTGATCGCGGATGTTAATTTTGCATAAATAAAATATCTCTAAACTTTTGACGGCGCTTAAAAAATGTTAAAATTAGACGGAAAAATTAATTCCAACATACCTGCAGTTCGGGAGGGTTCCACTCTGGCGAGAAACAGAAGCCTCGTTTCGGATAAGCCAATGGGTTTTCCTGATTATGGCGTGGCGTGACCTTGGGGGTCTTTCACAAATTCCCAAAATGCGTGTCCGCGAACGGGAGCAGCGAAAGTTGACCGACCACTCGCCCGATTTCCGTTTCGAATGAGAGAAATACGGCATGGTTTGTCATCAAATTTCACAGATTTATTATTTAATATTTTAATGATTTGCACACCAAGTTTTATCGATGGATGGCTCATATCAGTGGATATTTTATCTCTCAAAGTCAAACTTGCGCTGTATTTTTCCATGCGCCAGATTTTTCTATGTCAGCAAGTCACGTGACTGAAATCCCTAATATGGGTCTCGGTGACTTTTTTCAAACATTTCACCGATTCGTGCCGGGACACTTCCTATCGTGTTCTAAATGACGAGACTAAGAAAACAAACCCAAACAACCCTACCGCAAATATCTAGAAGTAGGTTTCGCAGGGGGACAAACATTGATCCTATACCCCCAGTATGGGACTATATGGGGCTATATCGTACTTTTTCAAAAATTTCACCGATTCGCTCCGGGACACTTCCTATCATGTTCTAAATGACGAGACTAAGAAAACAAATCCAAACAACCCTACCGCAAATGTCTAGAGGTAGGTTTCCCAGTGGGACAAACATTGGTCATATACCCCCAGTATGGGACTATATGGGTCTATATGGGTCTCGGTGACTTTTTTCAAAAATTTCACCGTTTCGCTCCGTGACACTTCCTATCATGTTCTAAATGACGAGACTAAGAAAACAAATCCAAACAACCATACCGCAAATGTATAGAAGTAGGTTTCCCAGTGGGACAAACATTGGTATGGGACTATATGGGTCTCCCTGAACTTTTTCCAAAAATTTCAACGATTCGCTCCGCGACACTTCCTATCATGTTTGTCTTGACGAGACTAAGAAAACGATACCCCCACAGCCTATACCGCAAATGTCGAGAAGTAGGTTTCCCAGGCTGGTCCTATACCCCCCCATAACCCATATAGACATTTTGCCGTAATTTTAGTTCGTGTTCCGTATTTTTTCAGGAAAAATTTTACATACACCCACCCTGGAACTAGGGGGAGATAATTCTATTGATAGGCAAGCCCCGTTAAGCTCGGCGACCTATATACCCCCCATACCCCATATAGGCATTTTCCAGGATTTTTCGATAAAGTCCGTGTTCCGGGGGGTTTTTTCAGGAAAATTTTTACATGCACCTACCCATGACTGGATGCCCCTTCACATAGGCTTCACATGGATACCTCATACAACTCCATCGGCCCATTAGGGGCTCCCCTAGATCGCAAGCGTCTATTTCCATACCCTTTTCCCACAATTCCCTGTCTGCGCAGCGCAGAATGGTGACAACGCCCGAGCCACTAGTCCAATTCAGATGCCCCTCACATAGGATTATGGATACCTCCTTGACTCCATCGGCCCATTAGGGACTCCCTAGATCCAAGAAACGTCTGTTCCATAACCTCTTCCACAATTCATTGTATACTGGAATGGTGACATACTTAAACCGCTAGTCCAGTCAGATGCCCCTTCACGAATGCTTCACATTGATACCTCATATGACCCCATTGGACCATTAATGTCTCCCCTAGCTCCAAAACGTCTATTTTCATACCCTTTGGCCACCGCGCATGCGCAGAATGCCGATATTTCAACCCCACACCCAGCCCATTAGATGCCCCTTCACATAGGCTTCACATGGATACCTCATATGACCCCATTGGCCCATTAGGGGCTCCCCTAGCTCCAAAACGTCTATTTCCATACCCTTTGGCCACCGCGCATGCGCAGAATGCCGATATTTCAACCCCACACCCAGCCCATTAGATGCCCCTTCACGAATGCTTCACTTTGATACCTCATACGACCCCATCGGACCATTTTATCTAGGGACTACTTTTTCTCCGCGAAAGTTTTTTCCCGCGACCGCATCACCGCCAGGACCGCATCACCGCGGAGGAATACATCCCCTTTTCCACAAAATTCAAGATGGCGGCCAAACTCTGGCAGATTGAGTTGTCTCCCTTGCGTCCAGAGTGTACAGGTGGCGCCTCAAAACCTCCCCGTGACGTCACTACATGCGGGTGAAATACGGCTCAATTCCCGTTAACACTACTACTCACGCTACCCCATAGATGTCACCGAACTAACGCCTCAACACAGAATATGATCCTTTGACTTTCACGCAATATAGGACGTAGACTTGCCGTCCAGTGCACAGCACACTGAAGACCGCAGACGAACAAGACCAAAC
>JAVTVY010054756.1:0-31691 GCA_036873755.1 Hanleya hanleyi | reverse complement strand
GGTTCGAGAGGGGGGGCGTATACTCCGGAATAAAGCACGAAATAATAACTCGGTGCGGTAGTTCAGCCAGTGTCATGTGATCAGTGTGTGACTCTGGATAAGTGAGAATGCTGCGCCTATTACAGTAGCCAATGCTGCAGTGAAGACACTATGCAGCTTACTACTTCACACGTCATATTCAGGTCTCACACTGGTACAACTGTCTTTTAACCCTACCTGGCCTGTGGGGGCCATTATGGCCCCCCTACCAAACTTTCTGCACTATCTCCGGAACGCCAGATAATGGAGAGCTGAAACTCCGAGACTTTATAGTTTATCTTATTGGGGTCATTTTGAGCCTATTTGCATAATCCCCGAGCAGAGAATCATGGGTAAATTCAAGATGGCGGCCACGTGGGATACCAGAAAAGTGATGTTTTTGTCATATTTCTTCAAAATTTCTGCTTTTTTGCGATGAAAAGTGGGCAGAAACTATTTTATTTCATATCACATTAATATTTGCTAATTTTTCATGCAGTTTTTGTGGAGAAATTCCAAAAATAAAAAATTCGCAAAATCTGACCGAAAAATCGACCAAAAAATGCCGTTTTTGAAAATGACGTCACTGTGACGTCATCAAAGCGGCCATTTTGGATTTTTTTACATTTTCTGGTAGAGCTTGACCCAAGGGTATAGTGTAATAAGTTTCAACCCCTAGCTCTAGGGGTAAGAAAAATAATTATGTGGAGGGGGGCCATTTTGTCCCCCCCAGGCCTGGACAGGTCCCAAAAAGCCCAGGGCAGATAGGGTTAAATATATATATCTGTAATTAATTTGGAACCTTTTACTGCCTATCTTCCTCATGGTAATATATTCAGTCTTCTTTCAACCCTATTGACGAGGGCCCTTCAGGAGGTAAAAGCATTTTGGGAAAAGGTATTGCGCCACTATTTCTAAGAACTCTGGCGTTGAATGTATGTGGATATTAAAAAACTCAAAATGTCTTACGGAAGAACTTGATGCTAAATGTCACATACCGTACAAACATGTATCCACATGGGATTTCTCGACTCTCTATACTACAATCCCTCATCAGGACCTTATTGACCGTCTAAGTTCGTTAATAGTATCTGTGTTCAAGAAAACTGATCGTAGATATATTAATGTCGGAAGCCATAAAGCATTCCTTAGCTCTACTACATACAAGAGATATCATTCATGAGATGTTTCTTTGTTTATAGAGTTGCTTGAATTTCTCATTAAAAATATCTATGTGAAATTTGGCAACACAATATATCAGCAGCATATAGGTATTCCAATGGGTACTAATTGTGCACCCTGTTGGCTGACCTATATCTGTTCTCTTATGAATATGACTATATGCAGGCGCTTTCAAAAACCGATCCATTCAAAGCCCGTTCCTTCTCATTCACCAAACGCTATATAGACGACCTTCTCGCTGTAGATAATCGCTATATAAATGACGCAGTGAAGGATATATATCCACCTTCACTGGATTTGAAGGAAACTACAGATAGCCCTACAGGCACATCATATTTAGATCTATATCTCTATAAAAATGAAGCGGGCATTCTTTCTCGTCGACTTTATGACAAAAGAGATGATTACAATTTCGACATCGTAAATTATCCCTTTCTGGACAGTAATATTCCAGTGGGACCTGCATATGGCGTATACATATCTCGCTTAGTAGCATTTGCTAGATCCTGTGTTAAATGTGACGACTTTAATCAACGTCACAAAACATTGTTGCAGAAACTTATAAAACAGGGCTATTCCACCAAGCGCCTCCACTCAAAAGTTTCTCAAATTTGGCGATACGTATCGCATGCTGATAGCAAAATACGAACGTAGCGTGCAAGATCTATGGCGCTACGTTTCGTAACTTGTGTCTAATTCCGCTTAACCCGGGGCTAGGGGCCGTATGAACCCATGTACTTCAAGATCCTCATGGTACTCATATGAACAGTCACAATCAAAGCGTGACTGAGATACATCATTCTTTAGATGACGACTTTACAACGAATATTATGGATTAAGAATACAGATCAGCGATACGGATTTGATATTTTTGGAACATGTCTTGCCGGCATCATTGAAAACTGTTGACCGCTTCTCTCTTGCAGGAAACAAGCCTATGTTTATGTATACTATGATTGTCTTTTTGAATTTGGTGCTAATACTGTTATATGGAATATGGAATACGTCTTCGGATTATGGACGCGGATATTCTCTTATGAATGACGGACTAGACGCTTGTAATCGAGAACAACTCATCCCTTCATTCATTTGGACAGGAGCCAAAGATAGTAAGATGGCTCTGAGAAAAACCCAATCACGGGTACATATATCTAAATGGCTATTGAACGAAGTAATTATCGTGTGTATTTCTTCCTGATTGTGGTGATGCCGCGTATTCCTAACACTGAATGGTTCCGTTTGTATAAGCTAATGTTAAATATTTCTTGTGGTATGCCGTATCTGTCCGATGCGGAGCATCACCTCAGTTTCAAATCTTTGAAATGGTTAGCAGCTTTCACCCCTTTCATCCCATCATCATTTGTGATCTAATATGACTCCCCACTTATATCCGGGTTCCATGAATATTTTTTTAATACGTATACATTGATGCAGAGTAGCGGAATGGTGCGCGCAAATACCCTACAGCGTTTCATATGGTCATTGTGTTGTTCCCCGTGAACAAACTATGAACAAAGCAGAATCTATGAAGATATAACAGGTTTTTCTGACATTATCTAACTTCAGATTTTCTAACACCCAAAGGCAGACGTATTTTCTTCTCGAATTCTTTTGAAGTCAATGTTTACTTTAGTGGGTTAACGCCTGACGGAGTCCTTCATACCCCGATTCCTGACTGGAATATTGTTTTACCAAAGTTTGTGTTCTTTCTGACAGTTTTTGTCGAGTTTGTTTAAGAAATCATACACTCCTTGTTAACTGGCGGGGAACACCTTTATGATTAATGATGTTCTTTGACCCCAGGTTTGCATCCGCATCGCCGGGTGTTGCTCTCTGACCACCAAGAGCTCTAGATCCACAACAGACAAACTATTTTGGTTAATAAACTATATCGGGGAAAGATTAAAGGCTATAATGTGATCGATGTAATAATGGTTGGCTATTTTGCCCTCAGTGTCTCGCTTAAATTCGTCCCACTGTGAAAGAATGTTTTCAACGCTTATCAAGATATCACATTACCTCTCAAAAACTTCAGGCGACCAATCAGAAATCAGATCACATGTGACATGTCATTACAGACCAATCGGATTACATGGTGAAAATGGGACATGTCATTACGTTTGTGAAGCAACATGTATTAGGATCATAACTGACACCCTTTTGGCTTTGCGAATATATTTCCACGATGGTTTTCCTCTATATTTTATCCAGTGGGGGGGGGGGGGGCGCAGAAAATCTCTTAGCCTCTGTAACAAGGACTTTTATAAGAGCACACAGCATGCTTTCATTGGGATCCATTAATGAAATATTGGTTACAACTGGACTGAAAACAGCGATGCGGTTACACTATCTAGAAGCGTCTTTGCCTACATGGTATAACACGCTACGTGAAGTGGAAGAGAAAGCAACTATTTAGTCTACGAAAGGCTGCTATCGTACGTTCTTTTGGGTCTCTTTAATATTCACATTTACTCAATGAAACCCAAGTGAAAATGGAGAATAACGTCGGTATATAGACAAGCATTTTGTATGTCCCCGGCTTAACCCGGGGCTAGGGGCCGTATGAACCCATGTACTTCAAGATCCTCATGGTACTCATATGAACATTCACAATCAAAGCGTGACTGAGATACATCATTCTTTAGATGACGACTTCGCAACGAATATTATGGATTAAGAATACTGATCAGCGATACGGATTTGATATTTTTGGAAAATCATGATGTCTTGCCGGCATCATTGGAAACTGTTGACCGCTTCTCTCTTGCAGGAAACACGCCTATGTTTATGTATACTATGATTGTCTTTTTGAATTTGGTGCTGATACTGTTATATGGAATATGGAATAGGTCTTTGGATTATGGACGCGGATATTCTCTAATGGACGACGGCTGAATTATGAATGACGGACTAGACGCTTGTAATTCCACCGGTAACTCAGGAAATACTATGGAATTCCTCCCTTTGTGGTTGGATGTACGTGTTTGTGTTAGAGACACCGAGAATAGTAACATTTCCTACCATGTGATAGTTTGTACGATAAGCTGTTTACAGTCTATTGCTCTACCTATTTGTTTCAACAACCGATACACCTGGCCTGGGCTGCTAGCTTGCCTTGGTTGTCCGTTTTAGTTTGAGTTCCATAGAATTTGTTACAAGTTTGGTAAGTAATCTTCCCTTATCAAGTGTTAACACCATTACTAAATTCTCTTTGATCGCACCGTCTCCAGATCGCAATGTTTACACACTATTTAGTACAGATTGCTTGTAGGAAGTTTACAACATGGTTTCCTTGCCACATTAGTCCCACGTGGTAATGTATCTTTCATTTAATAAAACCAATCCCGAGGACATTGCACACGTTGAGAGGGAAATTGCAAAGGTAACAAACTTTCTGTGTATATATCTCAGCCGATATACAAATCGTTATTGCCGAAAAAAGTTAGATAAAAACGTTCGTTTCTCAACATACGGCAGTCACCTTGCACGAGTTACCTCCCCTCATTCTCCCAATCTTGTACTACTGTCAAAAACCGGTCCCAATCGGAATAGAACCAGATCTACGGTCGATACTTCATGTAGGAACTATTGCCTGAGTCTTTGTGTCGTTGAAGAGGCGCTTGTCTAGACACATTGTTGTCCCCAGACTGGGCTGTTGTATCCCAGATTTGGCTATTGTATGCATTGTCTCGTGATTCTTACATAAAGTATGAACCAGATCTACAAAAAACGCTCATCTTTACTTGTCGTTCATGTAGATCTGGATTCAACACTCCCGTTTCTGTGTTCTGAGTATTGACCAATCACAGAGCCTCTCCACAGTTTAGGGTGTATGTTGTAACGTCAAAATCAGCCCACAACTGCGTGGGGAAGACGCGTTTGACTAGCAGCATTATGAACAGGGAAAGGTGTCCTGAAATTGATCTGATGAAACAAGCTGAACACATGGCATGGGAAGATGAGATTTACATATACCGTAAACCTGTCGCCCCTGGCTGCAAATTGAGATGGACCAGGCGCGTGACGTCTACCTGCCGAGAGCTGTTTTTGAAGACAGATACCTGGGGCTTGATTCCAGATCTAAAATCAGATGTATGTAAGATGTGAGCGGTTTGTTAGATCAGATTGTCAGAAACTCTCAGCGTCATTTTCTGTTTCTGGTACAGTCACATGATCAACAGTGGGTGTCTTCGTCGTTGTTGTTGCGAAAGAAATAAAGAATAAATTGATTTAAGAATGCATTTATATCTCATCTTTCATACACCACAATGTGACAGCAGATACCATAAACATGAGTTCTATGTATATATTAGCGATATATGATGATCTACATACCACTTCCTCTGTTATATCTCAATTCATGTATCACGTCGAACAATTCGCCACTAAGTTCGGTACGAAAATATATTCTCCATGATCTGGCTGGTTTCCAGCAACTGCGAAGGCATTGGAAGTTCGTGGAGAATACGTGTATGAGATTTCGCAATTGGTTGCCATATTGTAGACAGACGATTCGCTGTGGCATTTTCTCGATGTATCCTTATTCGGTTAAGAGATTGCAATTGACTCCGATAGTCTCCGAATGCAGGAGAACTATCTCCATAGCAGTCGCTGACATTCTCCACACCCAAGGTGTAGTAGGAATCTCCTCCAGGTACTACTGTTTGTCTGGAATGTCCCGAAGTTCATATGTGTCATAATTCGTTGCGAAACTGCTTATATGGACAAAACATGGCGCTTACATCAGGAAAGTTGGGACGGGTACATGTATGTAGATCTTTATATCTCTATCATTAAAGCCATAACATCTGTACGTCTGTCTGCCCGTGTTCAAGTTAATAAACTTGAGTGAATATTTGATATTTGAGATAATCAAATATACCCACATTGTTGGCCAAGAGGTGGATTACAATAAAATACTATCTTAAAGTGTTTACCTGAAATGAGTTTCTAAATGTGATACCTTAAACTACCAAAGTATTGCCAAGTGTATGTACAACGTATATCATCTTTCTTCTATGTATTTCAATCTGCAAAGCATGTATGCGGGTCTTTTTTAAATAATAGTGTAATCACACTGTCCGGGTTTTGAAACAGAAGACAAATGATTTCACTCTACACTCTTATTTACATCACCCACTCCTAACTCAGGAACAACTAAGAGTACAGTCATGATTCTTATCTCCTTGAACAGCACTCGCAAATGGGATTGCCATGAAGTTTTTTTGGTGGTGGACAAGGCCGCTGAAAACCATTAAGAAGATGTAAATGTATTTCCAAACGCAAGGTCTGAAATTTACTGAACTTATCCTTTAATCTGTTTCATGTAGTTTCAAATTCGTAAAATCAGTGATCGTTATCTGTAAATATGATTTACATTGCTAGCCACATGCCCGATTGGCGGGCCATTTCATAGCTAGCATCGCTAATTTGTATATAGAACGCATGATTATGATATCCGCAGTCATCGGGATGTACAAAAATTTGGGATGTTATTGTATTATTAAAAAATTATTAACAACAACAACCTCAACAACGACACGGGTCCACGGATGATCAGGTCACTGTGATTTCCGCCGTGCGTCCATATTTGAACCATCCGTAAACACGTTCAAAATGACTTCTAGAGACGCGAACTGCTCACAGTGATTGCGCCTGTTTATCAGCCCATTGAGCAGGTTGCCATGAACCCATTGTCGCTAACCTATACAGAGGTATCCCAAATTATGCATGTGCAAGAATGGATGGACCAAAAGACAGGTTATCACCCTTAAATTGATCTGTCACGTTAGGTGTTAGAGATGGAATGACGTGTGAAGCCAGAGTTTAGAGTTTGTCTCTGCATTCATCGCAGTCCCAAGCGAAATAAATTGGAAAAAATAAGATCCGCCTGATCACACCACTCATAACTATGGCAAGGAACATAACACATTTTGGTCTTAAACTGCTTAATTACTCGGATAAACTATCTTACTAGAATAATGCGAAATAGCCTGCCTTTCTCATCGCTGCGTTAAATTCTACTCAAACTTTTTGCGTTTTGAATGCACGAATGGTTAGAATGTGTAAATAAATTTGCTGAAGAAAACAGAATACGAGGTATAGTTTTTTCTATTTGTCAAGAAAAAAAAATGAAATGACCTGGTAAACATCTAATGCGTTCTTGTCAGAGACAATCTTATCTAATGGAAATCGATGGAAAGGCAATTTCCCGCCAATAGCAAGCTTAGAGGGAGGCTGGCATTATTAGAAAATGACACCTTCACACGAACTCAATTGAACCGAAGACAACTCCGAGTTTAGGCGTTAAAACAGAGCTGTAAACAACACGAGAAAATGCGCTAAATTAAGGAGATATCTGGAAGACATGCGATACTACACAGACAGAACAGATTTTGTCCATTCCATCACTGACCGATGTTAGATGATTAGACTACTTCGCAATCAGTGGGTCAATTTAGATGGGGTTAATAATGACGCCATAGGCGGTCACTTTGGGGAGACACATTTTATTATGTTCTTTTTGAAAAAGAAAATAAAATTGAATTAATACAAAGAGCGAGGCTTTCACCTAGACTCGATGTCTCTGTGGATGCTCAGGCTTGATTTGAACCGTTCATTTTTTCTCGGTTCAAAGGTTGGTTAGAGATGTTCTTTATCTGGGCGATCTGTTTAATTTTGGCCTTCTGAATGTCGGTAGTTTTTACTTGATTTGCCTCGGAACGCGAGCATTCTAATCGACTAAGCAATCTGTTAAGTTAAACATTGCCAGTAGTTTGAATGACTATGAAGTAGATTCAGTCGCTCGCTAACGTTTTGGTTAGTCCCTTATTCCTCAAGAGTTCGACCAAGTACAGTACAAGCTCGTCTTGGTTGGCGTCAAATAAAGCACGCATTTGAGTCACTCTGACATCTGGTATATCTTCGGGCCCGATATTACAGACTTGTTCCTGAGGATTGAGAGATATTACTTTGCTTGACATTTGGACGTATGAAAAGACAAGAATATTCCCTTTGTTAGTGGAACCAGAAGTATTGTTTCGACAAGTGTTAACAACAATGTGCCAAATAAGTGACCGCTATTCACGTGCACGTCCGGCGTCAACGAGAGTTCGCTTCAGCGTTCAACTATGAACCTATAGCCGAATAAATGGTACGTTTACACTACTGTGCGGTCTTGTATGCACAAGATCATTCCTCAACTTCCATGTTCTTCTAAATATGGCCGCTGAAATTCGTACTAAAACGGGTATGCCAAACATATTAAAGTGAAAACAGGTGCTAACTATCTAGCAATCCATGCAGAGTTAATTTATCGTAACGTAGTAGGACCGGTGATATGGTCAATGAATGATACTATCCAGAAATCTGCCTAAACAATCAGGTGATCATGTTGATTGACCGCTTCTTGAAGACGATACACGCCCTTTGCCCTCGCGCGTGCCACTCCGTATTTCACAAGTGTCTGGGATATCTTTAATCCATGCTAAGTTCTCGCACATGTAGGCGTTACCCATCGACGGTAACCACGAGTTGTCAGGTGTATAAATGACCATCCAGTTTGCTCCCCGCCATGTTCGAGATGGACCAAACCTTCTATATGATGTGGTGAACACAGATATATCAAATAAATATGCTCAGGGTCAATGAGATACTTTTTGGTCTATGAACACAGGACAGAAGCAGCGTTATGTGTATAGAGTAACATTGTGTACAGACCTGGAATCTGTTCCAATATTTCTGTTTGCATATAATAAAATAGATTGTGAAATGAGAGTTAGGAAAGCTTATGGGTTTGTGCGAACACAATAAGCGATAGTCAGACTCGCTATAATTGGGATCATTCCCTAGAGAAGGATCCTTCCCCCCAGCATAAACTATAGTCACATTTTGATAGACTTGCTGTTGAGGAACAAAGTAGTTTTGTAGTATGGAATACTGGCGAGAGTATACCGACTGCAACCTGATCACTTGAGGTATCAGCATATATTGAATCAGTCATGTCAAGGAATATCTGATCTAGGTTCGAGTACTATCGCTTACCGCATTGCCACATACCATTCACCCATCAACGGTATAATGGCCCGAGTACACTTTGTAAAATACCAAGTGTTAGACTGGCACGAAGGTGTACTTGACATCCACTCAATGAGACACGTCTTACGTGATCTTGTCTTGACTAAGATCTGTTCTTGGGTACTTGTAAACCCATATAACCCGAGCAGCGGTCCCTGTATCCGTTATAGCTGTTCTGTTAATAACTCCCTTCTACCCTTCACTGACTGATTCGTCTCTTGCACAGGATAACAATATTCCATCTTATTGCCCATTTCTCTTCTACATTCGATAGGTAATGAGCCGAAAAACTTCGGTGCGAGTTCCGGAAGGTAGTGTCTGGACTGGGCTGTTAGATTTATAGTCCATTGTCTCTTTACGGACTATTAGGAAAGGTAACAGAGGGGAACAATATACTTATCAATTTCCGTCTATATATGTCCAATCACTGACACGATTCACAGACAGCAGGTCACTTCAACAAAAGGGCAAATGTCATTTATTGACCATTTTTAGAGTCATAAATATAGAAACATTCTCATGGTATCATATTGTACCACCCACGTTCATGTATAGATACAAGTTATAAAATTCACACATTGCTACAGTAAATCGATATCCAACATTTGATCATTTTAGAATCTGTGTATGAAGAGTGAATAATTGATCTTGCATTATCCGAAGTTTTCATTATTACATCAGCACTGATAGACATGCGAGGAAGCAGTAGAAATACAACCAGATATCACAAAAACAAGAAACGGAACAACTCCATTATTCAGAGGTTGAAATTTGGCGAATTAAAACCATATATTAGAATGAGGCAAAATTTCATATCGAATGATCATATTTATGTGAAACTGGAATCATATCCTCGTGGAAGGCTATCACTGTCTGGAAAATCCCATAACTGCATCTTAGGTTGCTAGACCATATGAAAATAATGTCTTTCATTGGTCGTATCAGTAGGTCACGCGGCTCGGGATACGTGACCTATACTCATCATTGTTGCTCAAATACCCGCTCGATATCAGGTATTTCAGTCAGAGGCATATGTGCCTGCCTCTGGAGGAGCGAGAATATGTTATGGGTATTCATGGGGATACTTTGGAAAGTTGATTTTCAAGTTAAGAAGATAGATGCAAGTTATAAAATTCAAACATTGTTCGAGTCAATCCATGTCCAAAATTTGAGCATTTTAGAATCAGTTAAGGATAGCTGTCCCCATAGAGGGTAAAAATTTGTCATTTTTTTTATTTCTTCATTCAAATATTCACTATTTCCTCTAACATTTGGTGAAAAAATGAAATCAAAATTATAAATAGAAGTGCTTCAATACTAGGAGTAAAAATTTAGTTTCCGAGGCACTGGAACAAATTAAACAGATTGCCTTAGCTTGAGCTTGGCTATTATTATTTTTGTCTGTTAAATTTCCCTTTCCAAAACTCATTTCCGCAGTATTATTGTGAGCTGATTATCTATTAGTCCTACTTATTTACATTAATCTACCCCATTCTGATCAAAACCATGCAAACACCCGTATTTTTGTTTCTAATTATAACAGTGACACTTCACTCAGACACCCGCCGTGAAGTGATCCACACAGGTGTGAACAATTCTCAGCAACAAGTTTTAGCAAGTTTTTTAAGTTTAAATTGGACTTTAAACCGCCTTGATGAAAAAAAGTTAGTGTAATAGTTATCTAGAATAAACAGGAATTCGAGTAGGTCCCATTAGACAGATTAAAAATGTATTTGACAATAGAATTCAAGCAAAAAATTTGAATTGATTCATCAGATGTATAGCTGGACACATTTTGCCCGATTTCTAGCCTTTCATTTTTGTACAAAATCGGAGATTTAAACGTTTATTTCTCGAAAAGTATCCATGCTACGCTGAGTTCGGATTAGTTTTTTAATTATTCAACTTTTAAGACAAACGACCGTAAAATAGGACGTTTTTTCCCAATTTATTTTAGTAAAATAACTGTAAAAACAAAACCAGGCAAAATTTTTTAAAAATGAGATAACGTTTACTAGTTCGAATTATCTCCTATCAAGGTATACCTTCAAAGTTGAAACAAGACCAACAGTTTTAATGAAATTTCAATTGAAAAATGTACGCTATTGTTTTAATTTTAATTTTTTTAAATTGGAATATTTTCTACACAGTAGCAGCGTCGGTTATACAAATCATATAGTTTGAATCCCTACGATGTACGCTTTCATAAAATATATAGTTTATTACGGTTATCTTTTATATTTATTGATACAGACGACACATTGTCACGGGGGTGCAAAAACTGCCTCTAAGGGGACAGCTATCCTTAATTTGTTAAGAGTGAAGGATCGATCTTGCATCATCCGAAGTTTTTAATAACATACATTAGTACTGACATATAGTGAAGTAACCAGATATCTCGAAAACCGGAAACGAAATAAACGAAATAACGGAACAACTCCATCATTCTGAGTATGAAACCGGGCGAATTAAATGTCGGGAACCATGTATTGACATGAGGCAAAAAATTCGTATCGAATGGCCGTATTTATGAGAAACTGGTATCATATCCTCGAAGAAGTCAATCACTGTGTGGAGAAGCTCGTGAAGGCGAAGTTCGACTACTAGAATCCGACACTCGAGACCCTCATAAATGCTGAAGTTTTGAGATACCATTTAATGAACTGTGGTTATTCTCGTCAGGAGTTGTACCGTTTTTTCCCTGGCCCGTTGATATCAAATCTATACCGTTTCTCTTTAGTGATAATTGACAAGAGCCGCATGAAACATTAGGTTAGAGGAAATTACTTTCAAATTACATGTTACATCATGCCGAAACACACCTAGTATGGCCCTTTTCTCGGTGTTCCTGACCAACTCAACACCATCAGCGAGGCTGTGATATCTAATCTAGCAATCAGATACATGTAGCGCTGCCGAAAGAAATCAAATGAACGTATGGCATTCAGAGGAACATCAGGGATTTAATGTCTTATAGCGAGTAGAGTAATATATTCGCCCAGAATTTATTTATTTTGTTTCAGAAGATTCAAATTTGCATTCCTCAAAGCTTCAATCATTTACAGTAACCAGGAAGTATCTCAGACCTTGTTCATCCAATCAAATTTTACTTGTATGGGTAAGTTTCATACCCTGCATACAAGGCTTGGGCTTATCTCATCAAATTTAATTTACAGAATTTTACGAATAATCTGACGAGTGAAATCAACGTTACAAAATGTTTTTGCCGGAAGTGGGCTACTCTACAGGACGCATGGTATCAAGCATCTTAATTCCAGGTTCTTAACTTGAGACATTTCCAGATGACCTCAGGATCTCTGGAACAAAATTTCGTATAGCTTTTGTCTAATTCCGATCGCTAAATTCGCAGTTCTTCATGGTGTGCAAATGAACAGGCACACCTGAGATACCCCGTTGGTAAAACCATAATGTTCACAGCGTAGTGATACATAGCGATGACATTTTCTTCGTAACAGTAAACTATCTTCCGTCACCGTTGTTGTTTCGATTGACAAGACCATCAGGACATATATCGCTAGCAAAACGACGCACGCTCGCTGAAACGACCCTCGCTACCAGGCCCTTCCCTTCCAATTTCTCATCTACCACGGGAGGCCTTGTACTGCCAACGTAATAATCCATTGATGACGTAGCGTACTCCATCGGCCAATGAAGTGGTTCGCTTCGCTCACAACCTCGCCACCAGGAGCCATGGCTCTGCTTTCGAGATTGCAGAGTTCAAGGATCAGGCGCTGACTGTTAGTCTGCCAGTGTGCGTCATTCGGCATCTCAGCCAATCAGTATCGCGTGCGTCACAAGGTCACTCCATATTTGGCGATTTAAATTGGGTCACATCGTCTCGTGGATATGTAATGATTTTGGTACAGGTCATTCGCCATTAGCATCTGCACTTGACCGTTTGACCCATCGTCTTTCACGTTTCCTTGACTTATCTACGCAGATCGAACTGCGGTAGCTAAGTGTATTAGCCGTACAGAGGGCGATGGTTTTACCACGGCCGGTGTAAGGTATAGACCAGGGTGTTCGCGAAGATGCATTGATTTCGTTTTATATTTCATTCCTGTCTGGATGTTTGTGTTAACAGCAACGATCGACTACTGAATGTCGAGAATGATGCCTATATACTTCTTCCGTAAGGTTTTTGTGAGACATGAATAAATCCAGTTTTATTGCGGGGATCTACCTTCATCTGCTTTGAGAAATTAATATTAATACTCCTGATTTTGTGGAAGACTGTTTAAACGGGAATCCAGCATGGCGTCAGGTTGCGCTATGTAGGTCTTACCCCGAAAGCACGCAAGCATGATATATGAAAACTGGTAACGATGCTGTATATGCATGTAATGCAAGTCACTATTTTGATAATGTTAACTGAAACTCCGCTTATTAATTTTCATTTTTTTTTTTGCTGTATTTCCAAACGAGGAATTATCTACTCCAGTGCACCACGAGCGAGTAACGCATGAATGGCACGCGACAGTCTGATGGATTTCCATGACAGAATGTATCACGAATCAGCGATGGTAAACTTGTCTCTTAATTACCAATGATCGATCACTGTCAAAGCTATGATGTAATGAATTATTCAGAGTACTTCACAGGTCTGGCAATATAGTCTATCATCTGGCTATCTCAAACCTATGAGCAGATATTCAGCAGGTTTGCAGCAGGAGATTAACCTTCAGGATACATGCTCGAGGTCCAACAGTCGATCGATGATAGTTTTATGTTCTGGAAAGAATAAAGTATCATATTATGTTTTAAATGTTCAGGAAAGATCTGCGTTGGACGTGATGAATAGTGGGACGTCTAAAAAGAGTCAATAGAGAACTCATTATATATCATAAAACGACAGTTTTTTTGAGAGTTGTGGAAAAATACTTATTGGCGAGCTGTAGCACTGAGGCATTTCTGCATGTTCCAGTGATGTGTTCCCAAAGGTTTCCAAAACATAATTGAACAGTATTTCTCGGGACGTCTTTACGATGGTTTCTAAGGGAAAGTATTTCCTGGAGTCGGTTTGCAAGATTTTCTACAAATAACTTTCTTTTCGGAGAAGTTCTCGCGAGGTTTATCAGAAAGTATATGAACAGTATTCCCAGACGCGTGTTCACGTTGGCATCTAGAAAGCAATTTAACAGTATTCCCAGATATGTGTACACAGGGGTACCAGAAAATAATATAGGACAGAATTATAAGTGTACAAGGTTTAGTAAATAGCAATTCAAAGGTGAAATGCAAAGGTTGCTATTTTCAAAGTTTTTCTATATTTTGAATGAATGGTAAAAGATTAAGTAGATTAAGTAGCATTTGCTAGATCCTGTGTTAAATGTGGCTGTTTTAATCAGCGTCACAAAACATTATTGCGGAAACTTGTAAAACAGGGCTATATCACCAGGGCCACTCGAAACTTCTCAAATTTGGCGATACATATCGCATGCTGATAGCAAAGTACGAGCGTAGCGTGCAAGGTCTATGGCGGTACGTTTCGTAACTTGCGTCTAATTCCGCGCATTCCAGGGCTAGAGGCCGTATGAACCTATGTATTTCAAGATCCTCATAGTGTTCATATGAACAGTTGTCGTCGGTTCAAATTTATCTCAATATCTTTTGGACACGGTATGGCACGAATAATAATTGAATAGAAAGAGGGTTGTACGCATAGATGATGTCACCGATTGCAGCGCACCATCGTGCAAAATCAAGTGAAAGTAATCGCATAGCTCTCTCCTCCTGCAAGTGTTGGCTGCTTAGTTTTTTAATTATTCAAAAGAACTTACAATTGACCAATGCGGGGAATATTTAGTGTATGTGAAAAGTTCATTATTTCAAAACTATTATTTCAAAAGATTCAAATTCTTTTGCATTTCACTTTCAACTGCATTGCCAGAGACATATTCATAAGTGTTACCAGAAAGCCATTTATTCACTAGTATAGGTCGTGTAATCCCAGAGATTCAATTGGCAATATTCCCAGATATGTCCACAGGGGTTTCTGGAACGTAATCTAATAGGATTCCCAGAAAGCGATTGAACAGTATATTCCTTAGCTGTATTCACAGGGTTTTCTGGAATGCGAGTGAAGATTAATCCCAGAGATGTGCGCTCACAAGGGTTTTCAGAAAGCAATTGAATACTATATTCCTATATAGATGTGTTCACAGGGGCTTCTGTAAAGTAACATAGTATATCCACAGACATGTTTTAAGAAATATTTCCATAAAGCAATTGAACAGGTTTTCCGTAGTTGTTTTCACAAGGGTTTCTGGAAAGCAATTGGAAGATATATTAAGCTGTATTTCTAGGGATATATTCGATATGGTTGCTGAAAGTGACTGAGCAGATTATCCAGATGTGTGTTCACACATCACCATTTTCGTGATCACAAGGGTACAGTGAAAAGAAATGAGTGTAGTGTACCCCGAGCTGGCATTAATTTATGAGACACAAATAACAGTATTTCCATACACTCTTAGGAAAAATTGTTCTAGGTAGAACCCTAAAGGGTTCTTCAGCTTATAGCTGTGGGAGAACCACCCTAAGTAGAACCCTTTTTGAAGGGTTCTAGGTAGAACCCTTTTTTATCAAATGGTTCTAGGTAGAACCCTTTTGAAAGGGTTCTATGTAGAACCCTTTTCTGTCATATGGTTCTAGGTAGAACCCTTTCACAAAGGTTCTAGGTAGAACCCTTTTTGGCATATGGGTCTAGGTAGAACCCTTTGAGTGAAAGCTTTACACACCTTTTTATAGTTGGGTTCAAGCTTTAATATATTACATCGAACTAATGCACAAAATATTGTTTGAAATTGAAAGCAAGGAGAATAAGTTTTTCATGCAATCTAGTAGTCAAGGGCCAAATTCAGTAATATTCGTCAAGGTCTCCAATAATTTGAATGCTTCATAACACTTGAGATGATAATTCCAAAACAATATTCCACCCATGTACAACTCTAATTTGTTTTACACTGTGCAAAATTGTGCTCTTGAAGATGTTAGGAAAGAAAGTTCTGCACAATCGGAGATTTGGATTTTTATCTGAACGAGTTGAAAGGCAGTCTAAAGTGAATAATTTATTAGAGACCTTACCATACACATGCATGAATCTGAATTTTGCGTTGAAAGCTTTCTTGGATATTGCCTTAGAAATACATAGTTTGGGGTGTGATATCTCCATGGCCCCAAGAATGATGAATAATTAAAAATACGACTCTTGATTTTGTTGGAGAAAAACATTTGTATTTATTGCGATAGATCTGGTTCCATTCAAAAAGATAGGAGAGAAAATCATGACCAGCAAATCTGATAAAAGAACTTCACTTTCTCTTCAGACAAGTCCTCTCTCTCTGGTTACCACTGTTCAATATCATATTAAATGAGAATGTACATGTTGCTTTCAGATCAGAGTGTTCAATATTATGCCTCACATCAACCATACAGGTTAGTTTGACACAAAAAGTTTGAAATATGTCCATTGTGAGGAGACCTGTCCATTCAGTCCATCAATGATGTATCAACCCTGCTTACTCTGATGGGCACTGATGTGTTCACATTTAATAGAAAACAAACTTTTCCAGGAAGAGCATGGTCTTTTTTTAGTCATTTGGGGTACTCTACCCCAAACACATACTATAAGGCAAATATGGCACTCGGACCGAATGAAATATCCATGGTGGCGTCATCATTCAGCACCTGAATATCATCCAAGTAAATGGACATCTTCTCTGCATTTAACGGATTTCCTTCTCTGCAATTTTTCAGAGCCATTACAGGAGTTGGAATTTGGAGAATCTGAAACAGATTAAAAATGCGATTGATTTGCAAGCCGATTTTATACCAGTGTCAAGAAGCTTAGACATGGAATAGTTAAACAGTGAAACCTGTATAAGCCGATCATTCTTAGGACCAGATATATATATAGTCGATTTTGACAGAATTCTGGTTTATCAAGTTTCAAATACATGTTTACACTATACACAAGCGAACAATAAATTGTGTTCCTCTTTAATAAACTATAACTTCAGTAATACTGGATGGTGTTTCACTTTAACACATTCATATGTATATGATTGAATTCACCTGGCAAATATTAAAAAAAAAAGCTGAATGCTACGAATGCTAGATAGAATAATCAAGATGTGTCCTCTCCAAACATCCAGAGGCATATATAAAAGCGTAGATAGGAAACAAGCAAAACATGTACTGGCACATATGTTAGCTAGAAAGTTCTGTGAGTGTCAGATTCACACACTCACGTGTATGTGCTAGATTCACACAGAAAATGTTAAGGCAGACATGTACTTTTGGGATACAGATGTTATAGCTAGAAAGTTTGGTGTGTGTCAGCTTCACACACTCACGTGTATGTGCTAGACTTCACACAGAAAATGTTAAGGCAGACATGTACTTTCGGGATACAGATGTTAGCTAGAAGGTTCTGTGTGTGTCAGCTTCACACACTCACGTGTATGTGCTAGACTTCACACAGAAAATGTTAAGGCAGACATGTACGTTTGAGATACAGATGTTAGCTATAAAGTTCTGTGTGTGTCAGCTTCACACACTCACGTGTATGTGCTAGACTTCACACAGAAAATGTTAAGGCAGACATGTACGTTTGAGATACAGATGTTAGCTAGAAAGTTCTGTGTGTGTCAGCTTCACACACTCACGTGTATGTGCTAGACTTCACACAGAAAATGTTAAGGCAGGAATGTACGTTTGAGATACAGATGTTAGCTAGACAGTTCTGTGTGTGTCAGCTTCACACACTCACATTTATGTGCTAGATTCACACAGAAAATGTTAAGGCAGACATGTACGTTTGGGATACAGATGTTGGCTAGAAAGTTCTGTGTGTGTCAGCTTCACACACTCACGTGTATGTGCTAGACTTCACACAAAAAAATGTTAAGGCAGGAATGTACTTTTGGGATATAGATGCTAGCTAGAAAGTTGTGTGTGTCAGCTTCACACACTCACGTGTATGTGCTAGACTTCACACAAAAATGTTAAGGCAGACATGTACTTTTGGGATACACATGTTAGCTAGACAGTTCTGTGTGTGAGCTTCACACACTCACGTGTATGTGCTAGACTTCACACAAAATATGTTACGGCAGACATGTACTTTTGAGATACAGATGTTAGCTAGAAAGTTATGTGTGTCAGCTTCACACACCCGCGTGTATGTGCTAGACTTCACACAAAAATGTTAAGGCAGACATGTGCTTTTGGGATACAGATGCTAGCTAGAAAGTTATGTGTGTCAGCTTCACACACCCGCGTGTATGTGCTAGACTTCACCAAAAAAAATGTTAAGGTGGGCATGTACTTTTTATTCTCATACGCCAGCTTACATATGTTAATTTTCTTGAACCAATTTCACGAAAATGGTTACACAAAACAAACTGGATTGAAATTTTCAATACAAACTAGCTACATGTAATTGTTGCTTTGATAAAATGCTTGAGACTCTTGATAAGTGAAAAACTAATTAGTAATAGACACAGAAAGTATCTATGGATGACGACAGGCTAATAAACATGATAAATATCGGATCTGAGGCATTCGTTTATCTTGCAGTGGCTAATGTGGTCAGAGAAAAAGATTTAAAACTTACATGGCAATCTGACTTAGCTGATCAAAGAGGACTCGAATCAGCATGGTCTTTATCTTAGTCCTCCGTGAGCACTTCAGCTCTCCATCTTCAGTTTGGAGAGCCATATTCACTAATGGTGGGAAGCTCAAGAGTCCATATGTCCTTGGATTCTCCTGCTCAGGTCTCTCCCGCTCTGGTTCAGGTGACGCTCGTATTTTGCTATCAGCATGCGATATGTTGCACGTTGGCAAGCTACGCTCATATTTTTCTATCAGCATGCGATCCAAAATATTATGCCCCGAACGAGTCAAGTTTTAGTTGCGGTGTTCAATCATGCAGTGACCATCTGAACGTCTTACGTTTGTCCTTATGGTCATATTCCGTATATGTTAGACAACAAAATCAATGATGCAGAGGCATACAAGCGAGCTGATGAACAAATTCAGGTGGGATTTTTGTTCTGTCAAGAAAAAACCCAGACGGGAATTGATATGGAAAAATGATGAATTCATCTTGGTAAGAAACGTGGTATGCACTTTTAATTAGCACATGGACATTTATAAATAAAAGCTTGCGATTTCTAGATGGATTCCTCAGTTGACATTCAACGAGATGATGGGCCAGCTCTTTCTTTAGACTGTTCAACAAAATCCATAAAATGCGTTTGATCCTTCTCCCCCTATCATGAACCTGGGGTCCCTACAAATTCTAAAATTCCCTGGATACAAAAGTATAATCAGCTTATATATTCCAACACCAACGCTTTCATTATCGTAGATGGTTCGCACCATATGACATGGATGGGTGTCCAAGTATTCATCGACACATACCGACACACAAATGTAATGATGTATGCATGTACTCAGTTAAATTATCATACGACGTTCACCATTTGATACAGATTTACTTGTTTCAGTAGTATTTCAGTAGTATTTAACGGACTCCCGTTGGCGAAGTATTAAAGAAGGGATTGGAATCCACAAACAGTACCGATATAACTGATATGCGTAAACGGCATACGACAGTGACGGATGCAGAAACAACAACATTTTCCCAATTACACGGTAGATTTTGAGATCGAAAACGAGGCCGGTCTACGTCATTGTTCAACTGAGACAGTCACGTGGTTGTGTATGAAGATCGGAATCACGGTCTCTTACTATAATGGAAGACATATTACCTCGACCCGCACTGCGAGGAATCCATATTGGCCTACATGTTAAAAGCACAGTATCACGCCGAAACTACGAACAGCGCATGTCAACTGTATGAATTCCGTTATCATGGAGATTAGCTTGAGAGGAAAAGCCAGGAAAAACACCTCAAATTAGAAGAGATCCTCCGGGGGTAGAATCAATTTCATTCGCATATATATTTTATCTTCTGTTAAGGGAGAAATACAGCGAGGACTATGTGAGCAGAAACACATTCTATAGCATGTGGTGTGCCTCAGGTGCAAAATCCATACAACATTAATGCGCGAGGTACTCATAGTACCTCGCCAATTAATGGTGCTATAGGATGGGTTTCCGCTCACATAGTCTTCGTAGTATTTCTTCCTTATCAAGAGATGAAATATACATCCAAATGAAATGGATATTCTCTTGATTCTACCCGCGAAGGATTTCCTCTAATTTGAAATGTTTCTCTTGGTTTTTCGCCTCAAGCTGATCTCCATGGTAACGGAAGTCATACAGCTGACATGCGCTGTTCGGAGTTTCGGCGTGATACTGTACTTTTAACATGGATTCCAATATGGATTCCTAGCAGTGCGAGTCGAGGTACTATGTCCTACATTTATATAGTACGAGACCGTGCCGAGTGGCGAGGTACTATGACTTCGACGGAATGGGCCGAGTAGTCGCGAATGGATCGGGATGCCCCTTTTAATAGTGATCCAATGAGAACGCCCGTCTTAATTTAAAATGGCGCGAGTCGAATGACCAATCGCTGGAGGGAAGACAGTCGGAATAAACGCTGACACTGCCTGCATGAAGATCTGCGTAACGTCGCGATGTCGTTTCGCGCCTTTCCCGACTAAAGAGTTTGAATTCGGGATAGTGCTATTGGCTGAGTGCAATGTACACGCCATGTACGTTCAAACAGTCGTTTTGCGAAGTACGCATACCCCTGACTCATTGATTGGACGATTTGGCGTGATTTAAAACGTATAGTCGAATTCCTAATATCACAAATCAAGACCCAAAAGCAACACCATATATATTTTGCCCGTGCATAGAAAATTATTCCTCCTGGAAAAACTAAACCAGAAGATAGTTCCGCTGTTCCAATTAAACAGGAGTGGAGACCTTCAGTTCTTGCACCTGATAATTCGAGAAATACAGAGATTAATATATACATAATCAAGAAAACTCCGCCTAATGGATAGTAACAAGGAAGCTATCCTCTATGACAGGTAGAATTGTCGGCCAACTTAAACGTTATACTTGCGTCAGTTTTCACAATGGCGAACATCCAACGAACGTCCCTTTCTATCTCTCACAAAACATATCATTTGCAGTTTTCAAAGTTCTTCTCTCAATGTTTGGCTTCACGAAAATATTCAGAGTACCCATATTGAGATTCAAATGAGGATATAATCTGACACCTAATATTTTCTATAGATATATACAGTTATGAATGTGATTCCAGAGGTTTGACAAAATTATTTTTCGTGCGAACATATAGTGAGATATTGAATAAGGGATTTTCTGGATCATCTCATTTCGATTAATAAATCCTTGTCGTGTCGAAAAAAATGGCGACGACTGATTACCAGGAAAGTATTAAGCTTCCAAAATTCATATCGGGCTTCAAAATATTTCTTTCCCCTGACATAAAAATTCGTAATGAAGAAAACAGTGATGAGCGAATATTTCTTTATTTCTAAAATTACGCTTATAAAAAGTAATAAGATTCACTGTATCCCGTTTTAAACTTACCAATGTTTATAGTTGAAGGGGTCGCGTTGACGAAGAAGAAGAAGAAACACATTTCTGGTCATCATCCCCATTCGTGGTTCCTCTAACATAGCCGAATGTGGAGTACACAGACCTGCATTATGGTGGATGCTTTTTGTTTTAAATTGCATTTTGTAAGAACGTGAAATCCAAGTAGCTTTGAAGAGAACTTTAGAAGTATTAATGAAACAAAAAATTGAGGACCAAGTTTTCACAAACTGCTCCATTTCAATTTAAATACTTTAGTGATCAGGAAAAAAATTATTACACATTTCAAAGCCCCCAAATGAAAAGCTTTCACAAAATGTATCACTTGCTTTGGTGAGAATATACCACTGTAATTTAATTGAGCAATAACTGATATAAGGTATCCAAAATATATTATAGTTATATTATATATTAGATCCTTCAAAGCGCCACATCCTTCAGAGATCAACTTGTTCCATTGGGAGTAAGCCAGACGTATGTATAACAACATGAAGCAGTAAGCTCCATAATAAGACCAAATATACGAGAATCCAGAAAGCAGATATGATCGAGTCGATATCTGAAAAATATAAGGCGATACTATAAGTTTGGAATCAAACAGCAAAAGTGTATGTGGTCATATAGTTTAAGAGTAAATTTCGACTAAACAACCATACACAGATTTCTACTGTAACTTTTCAACTAATCCCGATATAGTCACTATATAATATCATGTTGAACTGTATAATCGAGAGGAAATGCAGGATGAAGAAACTGTTGATTAATTAAGAGTGTTGAATTTGCTTATCTACATATCGAATTATGACTATTAACGTTAATTCACAGTTGATTGATCGGTATAAGTACATAAGTACATAAGTTGGGTTGTCGGTAGAAGTATATAAGCGATAATGCAACCAAGGGAACCATAATTTCATTTCCAAGAATATCTAAGACATAGATACACTAAGAGTCATGAACATACATACGGATATTGAGATTACAATGGTAACAAGGAAATATCGATAAACTGAGCATCTAAGGTCACCCATGATACAAGCAGAATTATACAGATATCAATAGTATACGGCAAATATACATATAATTGTGCCAATAAATATGCACACACGCCATTCGTTTAGTACTGTACACACACCAGAAAAAGAGTGTTAAATCTGACTCAATGAAGTGCATCAACCGAAACAAATATTCATTGACTCAAATTGAGCACTCCGTTGACTCAATATGTCAGTGCAAATCCGAAAACTGCATGCTGTGGTGAAATGTTTGCAATAGCCAGTTCGGGGACAAATGCTTTCTAGCTTTTTACACTGAAAGGTTCTTCTACACGAAGACAGCCAGGTATGGAACGTACAGAAAGGAAACTCCTTTGGCGACGATTGGTAACCAGGAAAGAATTAAGATTCGGTAATATGGCGTGACCACTTAAATCTCCACAGCCGTATCAGAGATTGCAGCCGCCTTCTCTGGGTGAAAAGCAGACATCTTGGTGTTGGTCTTAAGTGCCCGTGTTAGTCTCTCGTGATTATAGTCTGTACCTAATGGAAAGTCTGCAGTGAGTTTTGATAACTCAGCCAATCACTCCGTTCAACTAAATGAATAACGGCCAGAGAGTAATAAATCCATTTATCAAGCGCGCTAATTACGTATTTGTCTGGGACAATAAAGCTAATGAAAAATGCATTTGCCGGCTTTTCATTTATTTGCTCGACCAGATTCAGTGGTTGTCAGATTGTTATCATAAGTGAATAATGAATCCCCGTAAAAACAATCCTGGTTCGGCTGTCACTAACTGACTGTGCTCCTGAATCACACCCATGTATTATATGAGGTTTTTGCGTTCGATATTGCTCTGAAATGGACTTTGTTAGTAGAACAGATATTTGAAGTTAATACATGGAATTGTCCGATGAAGACATATGTACCAAAGCGGTTACAGTCGTTAGAATATTTTATTAATGGGCACATTTAATGCTGTGTCTAAATGAGCGATTCTTTCACAAGGAACATCAACAACATATCAAAGTTGATGAGAAATGTTTCCACAAAACCAAGTTATCGATTCTACCACACAACGGTGAGTTTGGATATTCAACTCAGTGAAATTAAGAAAGGTCAATGGTTTTGGAAATTAAACAATTCTAAGTTTTACGACCTTGATATTATGAACTGTATAATTCAAGCAAATGCCTGTTTAAGATGGAAATGACAAGAGGTCAGCCTCACCGACACAAACTGCTGGAATGCCCCATGAAATTGCATTGATGAAAATATCATATCTCTGATCAACGAACACCATCAGGACGATATAGACCTGTTATGCTATGAGTGACTGTATGATATATCACTCTACCCCTGTTACCCCCTGGAAGCTGTTACGCTACGGTTTCCAACAGGTTTCCGGCGGGTTTCCGGAATTGGAAACTTGATCATTTCACGCGGTGATAGTGTCTATTTTGATAGGGTTCTGGTTTACCAAGGTTCAAAATACTACAACTTTCAGTATTAGAGCCATTGATGATGTCGGTATGTAGAGTTTAGTCGGCTTACCCAGGTGTCGGTATTCACAGGTTTCACTGTATCTGACCAGACTTTTATACAACCGAGCAATAGGTATATGAAAACCTGTAGATATCCCGGGACACCGACACGCCATTGGAGTAGTCATTTATAAATAGTTCAGAAAGTCATTTAAGTTCTTTAAATTGTTTGCAACCAATTCTGGTAGACCAGGCAGGAGTCTCAGGTTGGGTCGAGGAGCTCCAGTCTGCTGTGATGAATTGTGTGCATGCACTGCCGCAGGACTCTTTCACCCACTACGACACATGAACAGGGTGCTAGATAGCGTCCAGGGTTCAATAGGAATGTCAGGTCATCAGGTGACGCTGCAATTTCCTTAACTTTACTGCAGCAAGCAGGGCAGATGGAAGACACAAGTAATGACACATACTTTAGTCTGATGCTGTTCAGAGCCGGGCATAGGATCAGGAAATGTTGTCGGTCTTCATCGCCATTCAAACATAGCTGACACTCTGGATTCACCCTATACTGGTTAAAAGCCGCTCTGTTTCACTGCAGTGTGTAACACCCGGTGAAAATCCGTAATCTTATCGGTAACTTCCGAATGTCCGACGGACTGGATGTTACGGAAGAGATGGCGATGTGTGGACTTTCCAATGATTCGGTCCTCACTAGATAGCGGAGTGACGGGTATAATTTTGCCGTACAGAAGATTAGTTTAGTCCAGTAGGAGGTGATAGTCTCCTTAACAGTTTTCTTCCAGGATTGCTTTGGTGGGGGGGGGGGGATTTCAGTAGTTCATTGATAGATGGGAGGCTGTACTGTGCCAGGATTTTCCGCGATGAACAAACCAGCTTTTCTTAACAAAGCCTTTCATGAACACTTGGCGAATCACAACTTTACATAGTACGGAGTCTTGGTTCCTGAGGATACCCAGAAGCATATTTAGGATGCGCATGTGGATACGTGGTTCGATAGGAAGGACACCCAGAAGGATAAATGGAGCTGGTCCGGCCACTCTGACAGGTAGAGATAAGAGTTCTTTCAGTTTACAATTACAAGCGTCTAGTCCGTCATTCATAATCCAGCCGTCGTCCATTAGAGAATATCCGCGTTCGAAAAAAGAGTTCTAGTTTCTCGACATCAGATTGAGTTAGTAGCAGCGTCTCCATTCCGTGTAGCAGGATAGGTATTATGTAGGTTTCTAAAAGATGCATAGCGCCGACAGGATTCTGGCCATTCTTCCCATGGAGACCAGCTCCCATAAGAGAGTAGATTGCTCTTCCGGTAATATGGCGGCGAGAGTGGACGTGTGTGACTGAGTGGTGCTGAAAATTTCGGTGGTCACCTATAATTATCGGTTCAAATGAATTCATCATCGCACAAATCAACTGCTAAATTGAAAGTAAAGCGGAGTGAGAAAAAAGAACCCGAAAACGTAAGGTATAATTTGAGAAATACTGCTCTGTCTGTGGATAGCCCTGACAAAGAACCCGTTTGCACGGACCAAATCGACGTGGCCAATATGGCGGACAAGCCACAATCAACAACAATCTTATACGGGGTTGAGAAACTAATAAGTGCTCTTGACACTAAACTATCAGGAAAATTAGACCGGATAGTGGATGACTTGCAAAATGTGAAGCACGAACTACAAGAAACCAAGGAGAAACTTTCAAAAGTTGACCAGCGCTTAGTGAAAAACGAGGGGTCTGTGACTGAGGTCACTAAACGGGTGAGTGAAACTGAGAAGGAACTACGTAATGAACTTACTGAATTAAAACGGCAGATCTTGCTGAAGGATATTCATGACCGGAAAGTCAACTTGCTCATCTATGGTATTCCCATGGACGAAAAAACTGAAACAAACCCGGCCGATACGGAGTCACTCTTCAGGAAATTTATGATAGACGACCTCAATATTAGAGCAGATCTAGTGCAACACATTCAATTTGTAGTGGTACATAGGATGACATACAAGCCACGGAAAGCCTCGACTTCGAGCCCCGGGGAGAAAGAACCAGCCCCACCAGCAATTATCGTGGTATTTCAAAAAATACCTGAACGTGACCTAGTGCTAAACTCAAGTAGTGAGCTTTTAGGTACCGGTAAACGTATAACTATCCGCACAGATTTACCACCAGCGTTAAAAATCGAACGCAGCCGCCTGTCATCTGTTGCATACTCAATCAGGAAAGAACGTGGTCTCCAGACACGAATTCGTACAGTGGATGTAAACGTGGTGCTGGAGGTAAGGAAAGACAGATATTCTGCCTGGCATCCATTCTCTGAATAGTGAGTAAGGTGTGATTTTACATTGCAAATGGATCCGTGTATATGTATTCGCTTAACAGTCACAAATATGTACTGCGGGTATTGCTGGATTAAAGAACTTTGACACTCTTCTGTATACCCATTGCTATAACAGTGTATAAATCAACACGCGAATCATGTATTGCTGGACAAAACTGTTCGCTGACGTTTATTCTGATCATAAGATCGTAATTGCCTTATCCTGTATGTATCCACACAAGGTATTTACAGCCCTGTCACTGCCCACGATCAGCAATAATCAGATAATATAATGAACAGATTCCTGAATTCTCAAATGGATTGATAAACTTTCCAGTAGTGCAAACCGATACCGATCTCTCTACAACTATATTTACTCGGCCATTCAGTCTACTTCACCATTGACATTGACTACTTCGGCACTCGTCTATTTCACTATTCTTCGCTGTCTTTCTGAGCCTCGTTACATGTCAAGCGAATGTCAAGTTATTTTACCTAGTCTGAAAATAGTGCATTTCATTATTCACCTGCTCACCGGCCTAGTCCGTATCTTGGATTATGTAACAAAATACCCCACCACTGACATTGACAACTTCGACACATGTCTGTTTCACTATTCCTTGCTGTCAAACGAACGTCAATTAATTGTACCTGGTCCGAAAATAGAACATTTCATTATTCACGAGTGTTCGCTGGATTACTGTATTTTCAAGATGTACCTAGAAATTGACAATTTTTTACAATGATTATTTCAAGTGAGACGTCACCCCTAGGTATAGAATTGGATGAGATAGTGATTTCCTATATACTATATGAACTAACCGGGATACTGTTGTTCTAGTAAATACTACAATATGTGCTATCTGAAATACACTAGTGACCATCAAAATTATAGGCCCTTCGTGTACCCGCTATGATAGTTATAGTGGTCATTGAGCAATTTGATATCAGCGTAATACCTGCTGTTATATTCTATAAATCGCGCTTGATTTATACTAATATTTTATATTGACGTCATCAATGACTAGGTCACTATACTGAATCGCTCCTTACGTTGATGTTATATTCTATGAATTGGGCTTGATTGATACTAATATATTATTCTAGTGACATCAAAGACTAGGTCACTATACTGAATCGCTTCGTACGTTGATGTTATATTCTATGAATTGCGCGTGATTGATACTAATATATTATTCTAGTGACACCAATGACTAGGTCACTATACTGAATCGCTCTGTACGTTGATGTTATATTCTATGAATTGCGCTTGATTGATACTAATATATTATTCTAGTGACATCAAAGACCAGGTCACTATACTGAATACGTTGACCGTGCGATAAATTACGGTTGATTCTGATGTAGCTGTATGTGAGTGTACATGTATATATGTATATATATATATATATATATATATATATATATATATATATATATATATATGTATATATGTATGTATATATATATGTGTGTGTATGTATCAATCTCTCAACAATTAATCCGACATATCTTTGATTTCGTCTAACTAGTTTTAGGAAAGTTTTTTCGCATAAAATGCCGGTGGCCCACCGATTATCAGCGACCGCTATGTTGCTGTCTAGTAAGGCGCACCATAGTCATCTATGTCCATCTTTCGTTTACCAATCTTGTATATATGTTTCTTTTTTATTATGTTTTTTATGCACGCACCAAACAGTTTATTATGTTCTGTGAATGTAGGTCAGTCTTTAGATTTACTCGCTTTCGTACTCAATCATGGACAATATTACTGACACGTTAGTTGATGCTCCACTCTCTAACCCAGCATCAAATCTTCCATTTTTCGATGTTGAATTTCCTATAGAAACTAACTGCTCTCCAGTATCTCCACCTGAGAATTACGATTTCTTAGACCAATTATGTTTTAATCCACTTGAATTAAATGACCCAGATCAGAGTAAAGCTTCCACCGATGATAATGATTTTGAAATAGCTCACTGGAATAGCATTAACAGTCACCAATCAAAATACTATACAGATACAACTTTCATCAATGAAATTAAATCCCTGCCCATCAGTACCAATGGAAATACTTTATCTTTTTTACATATTAATGCCAGAAGTCTTAAGAAGCACTTTTCTGAAATAACAGCATTCATTTACAACTTAAAACATGATTTCTCTATTTTGGCCTTTACAGAGAGCTGGTTAAATCCTGCCACTGAAAAGCTATTTGATATACCTGGCTATGTACCATACCCATCATCAAGGTCTAAGAGGACTGGAGGAGGACTTATCTTTTATGTTAGAGAAAATATCAAATCCTGCAAAATACGTAAAGATCTTTCATATCTAGATGATGATGGTCAATATGAAACTCTTTTCTTGGAAATAATAATCGACGACAAAAAATACATCACTGGTCTCTTCTATCGGCCACCGGGCAAAAATATTGACACTTTTAATCAATATGTCCTTTCTCTTCTTAAGTCGCCTGAAGTCCAAAAGAATTGTATATTTATGGGCGATTTCAACATAGACCTTTTCAAAACAAATAACCATCAACCTTCGAGAGATTTTCTGGAAAACCTGAAATCACATTATTTTTTCCCATTGATTACGAAGCCAACCAGAGTCCGTGAACGAACAGCAACCCTTATCGACCACATTTTTACTAATTTTCACGATGACAATCTCTTGTCCGGTATACTCTTGACAGATATTACTGATCATTTCCCGATATTTCATATAATTAGGAGCGCCTCAAACGCAAAACCAGCACAACAAAACATAACTTACCGTAAATATACCACAGAACAAAAGGAGCTATTCTTACAAAAAATAAGTGACGCTGATTGGTGCGAAGCGAATGAAGACAGTCATGATCCAAACACTTTGCTTGATAATTTCCTCTCTAAATTCAACCCCATCTATAATGAATGCTTCCCACTAACAACTGTTATACCTTCGACAAGAAAAATCATAAAACCATGGATAACCTATTCAATTTTAAATTCTGTCCATGAAAAAAATAGACTTTATCGCCTTTATCTAATCAATAGGGATACTACCATTCATAAGCAATACCGAAAATACAGAAATATATTAAATCATACGATTCGCACATCCAGAAAACACTATTTTGAACGGAAATTCAACGAAAGCACTCAAGATATCAGAGGTACATGGAAGGTATTAAAACAGCTATTGAACAGGAATAAATCTCAAATTTCAGACTCCTTTAACATTCGTGGTCGGACAGTAACAGACAAAAAACTTATAGCCGATAAATTCAATGAATATTTTACTACAGTTGCCTCAAACTTAGATAACCAAATTCCACGTTCTACGTCAAATTTTCGTGATTATCTCGGTACCCCTATTCCTAATAATTTTGAATTCTCCCGGGTAACTGAAGATGAAGTTAAGAGCACGATCCTATCATTAAAGTCATCATCTCCTGGTCTAGACGATATACGCATGTCCATGATTAAATTAGTGTCTGATCACCTTTCCGAACCATTGTCTTCTATCATTAATTCATCTTTCAATTCAGGAATAGTACCTGCTTTGTTAAAACACGCAAAAGTAACCCCAGTATTCAAAGCAGATGATCAATTTACGCTTTCGAATTATAGACCAATATCGGTACTGCCCTGCTTCAGCAAAATACTAGAAAAACTTGCCGTGACTAAAATTACAGAATTTCTCGACAGTAATGACATAATATCACAAAATCAATATGGTTTTAGGGCTAACCACTCGACATCTCTTGCGGCATGCTCCCTCTATGACATATTGATATCTGCTAAAGAATCCAAACTATATAGTGTTGTTTCATTTCTAGACCTCTCGAAAGCATTCGACACCGTTAACCACGACATCCTGCTTACCAAACTTGAGCATTATGGCCTCCGTGGTGTATCTAATACCTGGTTAAATAGCTATCTCTCCGAACGTCTACAAACCGTAGTTTATAATGGTATTTTATCCGAATCAATGTCTATTTCGCATGGCGTCCCCCAAGGATCAATTTTAGGGCCTCTGTTGTTTTTACTATACATAAATGACATAAGCGAAGCAACAGACCTCATAAAAATTATTCTGTTTGCTGACGACACCAGTGTTGTTTTTTCCTCGAAGGATATTAATGATGCTTTCAATACTATGTCCCAACAACTACATAACTTAAATACTTGGCTATGTTGCAATCGTTTATCATTAAATATAAAGAAGACAAAATACATGCTAATAACACCCAACACCCATAAATCCTCGGTAACTGTCCCCCATCTATCTATTCTCGGCATAGAAATCGAACAAGTTAACCTATTCAAATTTTTAGACTTATATTTTAATAACCAGCTAAACTGGAGAACACACATCCACTACATATGCAATAAAATATCGCGAAACATCGGAATTATAAACCATATACGTAGTGCTTTAAACACTAAAACACTTCTAATCTTGTATTACAGTTTAATACTTCCTTATCTATCGTACTGTAATGTCTTGTGGGGAAACACATACATCACACATTTAAAACCCCTATCCTTGCTCCAAAAACGTGCTTTGAGAGTCGTAACATTGTCACAAAAACGTGATCATACATTGCCATTATTCACAAAGTACAAAATTTTGCAACTAGATAATCTCAATATATATCAATGCTTACTATTGGTTCAAAAAATTTTCCACCATCCTCGTAAACTACCATTAAATTTTCGAGCATATTTCAGGAAACAGTCGGAAATACACCGTTACAGTACACGAGGTCAAGAAGTTAATTTGTACAGACCGTTCTATTATTCAAATTTATCTTTCTATTCTCTCAAAACCAAAGGCTCTAGAGAGTGGAACAAATTACCTGCTGCTATGAAATGTATCGATTCCATTTCCTTATTTAAGTCCAAATTGAAAGACTATTTTACTGGAAACTGACCTACCTCACATTATAAATACACATGTGCATTCTCTTTTTTGTATTATTCTTTTCACCATCCACAAGTTATTCTTTATACAATTTGCTATTTATGGGATAGAACAAGCCC